>JABACO010000266.1:17500-48600 GCA_013339895.1 Ephydatia muelleri | reverse complement strand
CTATCCTCCTCATCTCCACCTCCCTCCATCCATTCCTCTCATCACCTCCCCTTCCTCCTATCCCGCCTCATAACCCCTCCTTCCTCCTAAGCCCTCCCCTTCCCTCCATCCCTCATCCCCTCGCTTCCTCCTATCCCTCCTCATCACCTCTCTTCCTCCTATCTCTCCTCATCACCCTCCCCTTCCTCCTATCCTCATCACCTCCCCTTCCTCCTGTAGCGTAGCGCAGACCAGCAGCGCAAACCCAACTGCAGCCACGTTAGTAGCGTAGCAAGTAATTATAATCAAGAGAACATATTACATACAATTCAATGCTACTTAAATACTAAGCACATAAGATGCAGTTATGGTACTACAAGTGCCGAGTGCAATAGACTGCCTGGCTCCAGATATGTCTGGCTCCAGGTACATTACACTGCTCCCCTCTTCCTCAGACTGTAGTTATCATAACCGGTCAGGGGGTCGCCGTACCCGTGTAGAACGCCTCAGTTGTGGTACATCAAGCTGATGGTCTGTGGGAATAGGCACGTTGCACTGTGGCTCTTGAGGAGTAGGGTCTCTGTGTTTGCTTCTGGCATCCGTTCAGAGGTTACAACAGGTGGCTGGTTCACTTGTGACTATAAACATCTCTTCATCCAGATAGTCCTCTCTGTTGACAGGCTCTCCTCTTCTCCCTTCTGGTTTCCTCTGTTCTTCAATGGTTTCACCTGTTGGATGACCCATTACTGGTTGGGTGTATGGCTTAAGTCTGTTAAAATGAACTGTAAGTTGCTTAGCTTGACGGTTCTTCCGTATTCGATACACCACATCGCCAAGCTTCTCTTCTACTTCATATGGCCCTTGCCATGGTCGGTGGAACTTAGGAGAATGACCTCTTGGAACAGCAGGACAGTGGAGCCATACAAAATCACCCTTCTGGTAGCACTGACGCTCATTTTGCCTTTCATCATATACATTCTTTTGGTGCTGCATTTCTTTCCACGCCTCATCTCGTATGCTCTTGTAAGCATTCTGCATAGCCTTCTTTAGGTGCTCACATACCTCCTCGTCCTCCTGTGGAACAGGAGCACCACCTACTGGTAGACCATATATAACGGTCTTCTGGCAGCCGTGCCTCTCTTCCAAGCATCATGCTAAATGGGGTTACACCTGTGGTTTCATGAACAGATGTTCTATATGCAAACAATAAAACAGGCAGTTTCACATCCCAATCACGCTCATTCTCACTGACAGATAAACTTAGTAAATTCAATAAGGTCCTATTGAATCGTTCAACCATTCCATATGACTGAGGGTGGTAGGGAGTGGTTCGAGTTTTCCTAACCTGCAGAAGCTCACAGATACCCTTTATAACCCCGGATTCAAAGTTTCTCCCTTGATCAGAGTGGAGCTGCTCTGGTACACCAAATCGACACATAAACTCACTCACCAAATGCCTAGCCACTGTCATGGCTTCCATATTTGGCAATGGGTAAGCCTCCTTCCACTTGGTAAAATAGTCTCCAATTACCAGAATGTACTTGTTTCCTTTTTCTGTCTCAGGCAAAGGTCCTAGTATATCCATAGCAACTCTCTGAAGAGGTCTTTCCACTGGATCAAGTTGCATTGGAGCACAAGGTGCTGGAATGGGTGTTCTTTCTGGAGCAGCAAGTTGGACAACTAATACACCACTGAGTGATATCCTTCCTCTGCCCCACCCAATAGAAACGACAACGGACTTTGTCAAGTGTCTTCTTAGCCCCCATGTGCCCTCCTACCAATGAGCTATGCAACCCTTCCAATACTGCAGGTACAAGACTTGATGGGAGCACAAGCTGCAATGTTTTTATTCAAACCCCTTCCCTGAACATCCTCCCACTGGCGATACAGAATCTTGTTTTGCATGACCAAATGGTGGCACTGTGACCATAAAGCCTTTACATGTGATGATGCATTCTTGGGAAATACCTTTGGAAAGGTTTTAGTCTCCAGCCACTTAATCACCTGCTTAAGATCTGGGTCCTGTCTCTGATATGCGGCTAATTCCTCATGAGTCCATGAAGGCATCCATGAATCTGTCACTGCCAGCACACAGCCCTGGTCTTCAATTGTCCTCCTCAGGTGGTAATCTACATTGAGAGCATGGCATACGAGACAATGAATCTGCATTTGTGTGTTTCTTTCCAGGACGGTGTAGTACTTCAAAGTCATACTCTGATAAAGTTTCTAACCACCCTGGCCACCTGACCTTCAGGTTCATGAAAGCTCTGCAGCCACTTCAGGGAACTGTGGTCAGTACGTACAGTAAATCGCTTTCCATACAGGTATGCTCTGAAGTGTTGAATAGCCCACACAAGTGCCAGCATCTCACGTCTGGTGGCACAGTATTTTCTCTCTGCTTTGTTTAATGTCCTGCTGGCATAAGAGATTACATGGTCATGACC
Organism: Ephydatia muelleri; assembly: GCA_013339895.1. Taxonomy (NCBI): domain Eukaryota; kingdom Metazoa; phylum Porifera; class Demospongiae; order Spongillida; family Spongillidae; genus Ephydatia; species Ephydatia muelleri. The sequence continues at coordinate 46,177 of JABACO010000266.1, read as the reverse complement.
TTCAATATTTTGGGAGAGCACTGCACCGAGCCCTTCACCACTTGCATCCGTATCCACAACAAATCCAATACTAAATACTGGATATGCAAGGACAGGTGAAGTTACCAGGCTCTCCTTCAACTTGAAGAATGCTGCATTGCACTGCAATGTCCAATTCCAAGCCTGGTGGTTTTCAGTCAAGTGGAAGAGTGGTGCTGCAATTACAGCGAAGTTCTTGACAAATCGGCGATAGTACCCTGCCAGCCCAAGGAACTGTCTCAATTCATGGGCATTTGAAGGAGTTGGCCAGTCAGCAACACATCTTGTCTTCTCTGGATCTGTCTTAATTCCATGTTCTGAGACCACATGACCAAGATATTTAATACTCTTTCTCATCAAATGGCACTTACTTGGTTTGATTTTCAAACCTGCATTCTTCAACCGATCCAGAACATCGCGCAGCCTCACCAAATGGTCCTCTACGGTAGCACTGAAGATCAGAATATCATCTAGATACACTAGGCAAGTAGTCCAGTGCAATCCAGACAGAACCTCTTCCATTAGGCGCTGAAATGTAGCTGGAGCATTGGTGAGACCAAATGGCATCACTCGAAACTGGAACAATCCATACGGGGTTACAAACGCCGTTTTCTCCCGAGCTTATATGCACGGTCAGGACCCAATAGTGATCCACCAGGACTTAAAACCTGCCAATGTCATGGTAAGGACATCTATATATTGACATGCAAATGTTGTCACTTCTACTCCATTGAACAGGTAGCACACGATTATCACACATATGTGTGTGATTTGGGAGTAGCCAAGCTGCAGGACCAGTTGGCAACGCTTAAAACTTGTAAGGGGCCTGGAGCAGGGACAGTGCCTTACAAAGCACCAGAAATGTTCATAGATGCCAAAAGATCCAGGCAAGTAGACATCTACTCTTTTGGATGCCTGCTGATCGAACTCAGCACAAAGCAGAGAGTATGGGGGGAACTGAATGCAACACAGATAACTGCCAAGGTGTTAGGTGCATATAAGATACACCCTCAAAGTCCTTCAACCTCGGCTGTTCCGCAAATGTACCAGGCAATGTGTGAACAGTGTACGAAGTCAGAGCCTGAAGACCGCCCAACAGCTATTCAACTATTAGCGGAATTAGACTAATAATCAATTTATGTCAGTGCACAAGTCTGTATGTAGTCTTTTGCATAACATAACGGTTCATATAATCAGAATTTATATTACATTTTAAAAAACAAAAGCTAGGTAGCAGTAAAGAAACTTGCAATTCACAGGTGTGATTTGATCCTGAGAAAAATTGATAAGTGACATGATATTGTCTGCCAACACTTGAAATTCTCTTGGATAAAAAGATGGCACATCGTCTGTGTATTTCACAATGCAGTGTGCAAGGAGATCTACGTCAATAGATTTCCTATAGTTATTGCCTGAAATCAAAGTATTCATGTCATAAAACTGGTACAAGTACATACCTTACTATGCAACATACCTGTACCTAAGTGACTACTGAGATAGTACACGTCATTAGGCACATCACAAGGACACACAGCAAATCTGTTTCGTCGAATTCTGTGTAGATTCCACCTGTTCTTAAATTCGCAAAGCTCTTTCCGCAACAGAGGTGCAAAAATATATGCAGCTACATGGCTGTTGTGTTTGTCACAAGCATAAGAGTTTAGAGAGGAATAGTAACAATAATAACATACCGAAGTAATGGTACATCTGGATTGTAATATCCTTCTGCAACAAGTGTCTGAGTAGAAAACCATATGTAGACAGACACATAGCACAAAATCAGACTGACATACGGAATAAAAGAACACACCTTAAACAGATCAATCCACCAGTCACTTCTAAAGCTTCTCAGCCTAGACCACCAGCTCTCGATTCGCTACATGTACATGAAGAACCACTCATGGCTTAAGATTGATATAACAATGCATATCATGCTTACAGTGTTTCTAACAGAGCTTCCAAAGATGAAGCTATTATCACCTGCAAACTGGTCATCATGCTTATGTCTTAGAGCCATTTGGCATGTGGCAATTAACACATTTTCCGTTCCACAGTCACTTCTTACAAGTGTGGGACATCCTAGAGTATGCAATCAAAATCAAAAAAAGGAAACATGAACATACTATCACACACACACAATCATATAAGCACACACACACAGTAACTTAGAAATATTCGAGGATGTGACAATAAAATGAACACCTCATTGAGGAGGCACACACATGCAAGCACACAAAACACACCAGTTCATATGCAGCTCCACTCACATCACACAAACACTTCAATACAGTCAACGACACACACACACACAAACACACACACACACACACACACACACACACACACACACACACACACACACACACACACACACAGCTGTGAAGTCAAAAGGTGTGACCACAAAAAGACAATCAAACACCTAGGTGGGGCATTTGATAGGAATATCTAGGTTGACACAAGCAGCCAGCATACAAAACACACCACTCATACCAAACAAACACTGCAATACAGTCACACAAATACAGTCAACAACACACAGATGCGAGGACACACACACACATACACACACACACACATTCACACACACACACATTCACACACACACACACACACACACACACACACACACACACACACACACACACACACACACAGCTGTACAGTCAAAAGGTGTGACCACAAAAAGACAATCAAACACCTAGGTGGGGGAAGGGTTAGTTGTTTTAGCACTGCACAAAGCAGCACACACACAGCACATATACACACAGTACATATGACACACAAAACACAGCATATATCACACAGAAATACACAGCACATGTCACACACAAACCACACAGTACATATAAAATACAAACACAAACAGTGAATACTCAAACACCTGCTGCATAGATGCATGTGACATACCTTCCAATTTTACTACTGCATCCAAATAGAACTTAACCACAACATCTGGGTCATTGTTAGTGGCAGTCAGCTCCAACCAAATGATCTTCCGTGAAAATCTGGAGGAACACCGTTAAAACTATGAAACAAGATACAGAGACTACTTACCCATCAATACAAGCATGAATGGGGAAACCAAACGGTTTGAGCTTGTCATACCCATCAATGTGCCAACACCAGTTTGGACCCTGCAACGAAACACTAAGTTCAAGGTAGCTGCACACATGGGGCTGGTCGCTTGCCTTGTTCACATAAGTTCTCCTTGTAAGCCGTTTCACTTTACGTAGTCGTGAAGCAATAGGATCCATTACGGCCAGTAGCATCATCACAGTGGATCTAGATAAGTGATGTATGTCAAGGAGGATCACGTGTACCTCACCCAAAGATGGGGCCACCTTTTAATGGTGTACCGGTACTTCAGTTGTAGCAATCTCCACATTGCCCGGTATCCGAGGCAGCAGTTGGACGTTTGAAGTTCATTCTATGCCCCCCACGTGGAGACGTCACGCCACTCTGTATTTGCATAGCCCGGCAAAAAGTACTGACCTTAATGGCCTGATGTACAAGTGTAAGGCGTGTTTCCACAACGTTGCGCCGTTTAAGTCCCAGCGCAGCGAGCCTTTTCTTGAGCCATGTTAGCCTGAAGGTATAGCGATGCCGTTATTTTACTGCTACTGCGCCAGTGTAGCCAGCATACACACTAACCCAACAACCACGTGGTGCATTAGCCGCAGATACGCGAGTATGACCAGGATTGTCTTCTGCTGCCTCCAGTATCGCACTATTAGCCCTGCATGTGCGTGTACATGCATCGTTACCTGATAGTGATATGCTAACTTACGGTCGACTATTGGGTCGTCTCTGTGAACCATACTATTATTGTAGTATAAAATTGCGTGACGTCATGCAAGGTACCATCTCATAGTACGTTTGGCAGGTCGGTCGGAGAGAAACGGCCCGCTGTTCGATCTCAAAAATAGACCGTTGTTCGATCCCAAATATAGACCGTTGTTTGATCCCAAAAATAGATCAATGCTAGTTAGCGCGGTAGCGGAAGTGGATGATCGTTTGATCGCGGAATCGGATCGATCGCAGAATCGGACCGTTGCTGCATTGCTCGAACACGGAATCGGACCGTCGCTATATTGTTCAATCAAAAAAATCGCTTGTCTTACAAATGTTTGGTCGCGCGACCTCCAGGGCCACCGTACACGGCAATACGACATATGTTTTATTGTCCGGTAACCCTAGCAATTTATGTCCGCCCATCTCTCGTTTCCAGGCCTCAATGCATCAGCTGCATACGAAAATAGATGTAGCCATGTGGTGCGCCGTGCGCTCCTGAATAACTTTTCAACAGTCTCGATCTAACTCATTGGAGGTCGGCAATGACATGTTGGTGAGTGTCCGATCGTTTTAATAGTACTCCATAGTCCGATTGAGCACATCGCATAAGCGCGAGTAGAGTACCGGTATTCTAAACACTTTAAAAGTGTGCGCTCACGTAGTTACTATGAGTTATGCATGTGCGTGTCTAGTGCGCAGAGGTGTGTGTGTGTGCGCGTGTGGTGTGCGTGTGCGTGTGTGTGTGTGCAATATTTGAAGACTCCATTTAAAGTGTGAGTTTTGTCTGGCATTTCCATTGACATTATTGTGGGGTTCACATTGACCCCTGGTTATGTGGCAGCTGTAGCTCTCCTGCTGGCAGTGAGGGGTCTGGGTAACTCCATCTGGAACCACTGGTTGTGCAAGGCTGCTGACTGGACTTAATTGCAGTGTGAGTGAGTCCCATTGACACTTCCATGGCTAGGACTATTTTTATGGGGGCTGGCTGTTGGCTCAGCCTGCAGTAAGAGAGCTGACATTTCCACAGTTATCAGACCCCTGGTAGCTCCCCTGTTGTGTAGAGGGGAGTGTATGTTGTGTAGAGGGGAGTGTGTATGTTGTGTAGAAGGGTGTATGCTGTGTAGAGGGGAGTGTATATTGTGTAGAGGGGAGTGTGTATGTTATATAGAGGGGAGTGTATGTTGTGTAGAGGAGAGTGTATGCTGTTGTAGAGGGGAGTGTATATTGTGTAGAGGGGAGTGTATGCTGCGTAGAGGGGAGTGTATGTTGTGTAGAGGGGTGTGTATGTTGTGTAGAGGAGAGTGTATGTTGTGTAGAAAGGATTATATGTTGTAGAGGGGAGTGTATGTGTGTGTGTAGAGGAGAGTGTATGTTGTTTAGGGGGGGTGTATGTTGTGTAGAGGAGGTGTATGTTGTGTAGAGGGGTGTGTAAGTTGTGTAGAGGGGTGTGTATGTTGTGTAGAGGAGAGTGTATGTTGTGTAGAGGGGTGTGTGTATGTGGGGAGTGTATATGTAGAGGGGAGTGTATGTTGTGTAGAGGGGAGTATATGTGTGTGTAGAGGGGTGTGTATCTTGTGTATGGAGAGTGTGTATGTTGTGTAGAGGGGAGGTGTATATGTAGAGGGGAGTGTATGTTGTGTAGAGGTGAGTGTATGTTATGTAGGGGGTGTATGCTGTGTAGAGGGGAGTGTGTATGTTGTGTAGAGGGGAGTGTATTTGTGTAGAGGAGAGTGTATGCTGTGTAGAGTGGAGTGTGTATGTTGTGTAGAGGGGAGTGTATGTTGTGTAGAGGGGAGTGTGTGTTGTGTAGAGTGGAGTGTATGTTGTGTATAGGGGAGTGTGTATGCTGTGTACAGTGGAGTGTGTATGTTGTGTAGAGGGGAGTGTATGCTGTGTAGAGGGGAGTGTGTATGTTGTGTAGAGGGGAGTGTATGTTGTGTAGAGGGGTGTGTATGTTGTGTAGAGGGGTGTGTATGTTGTGTAGAGGGGTGTGTAGAGGGGAGTGTATGTTGTGTAGAGGGGAGTATATGTGTTTTGTAGAGGGGTGTGTATGTTGTGTAGAGGGCGAGGGGTGTGTAGAGGGGTGTGTATGTTGTGTAGAGGGGAGTGTATGTTGTTAGAGGGGTGTGTATGTTGTGTAGAGGGGAGTGTATGTGTGTAGAGGGGAGTGTATGTTGTGTAGAGGGGGTGTGTGTTGTGTAGAGTGAGTGGAGTGTATGTTGTGTAGAGGGGAGTGGTATGCTGTGTACAGTGGAGTGTGTATGTTGTGTAGAGGGGAGTGTATGCTGTGTAGAGGGGAGAGTGTATGTTGTGTAGAGGGGAGTGTATGTTGTGTAGAGGGGTGGTATGTTGTGTAGAGGGGTGTGTATGTTGTGTAGAGGGGGTGTAGAGGGGAGTGTATGTTGTGTTGAGGGGAGTGTATGTTTTGTAGAGGGGTGTGATGTTGTGTAGAGGGGTGTGTATGTTGTGTAGAGGGGTGTGTAGAGGGGAGTGATGTATGTGTAGAGGAGAGTGTATGTTGTGTAGAGGGGAGTGTATGTGTGTAGAGGGGTGTGTATGTTGTGTAGAGGGGTGTAGAGGGGAGTGTATGTTGTGTTGAGGGGAGTGTATGTTTTGTAGAGGGGTGTGTATGTTTGTGTAGAGGGGTGTGTATGTTGTGTCTGTTGTGTAGAGGGGAGTGTATGTTGTGTAGAGGGGAGTCGATGATTGTGTTGTAGAGGGGAGTGTATGTTTTGTAGAGGGGTGTATAGTTGTGTAGAGGGGTGTGTATGTTGTTGTGTAGAGGGGTGTGTATGTTGTGTAGAGGGGGTGTATGTTGTGTAGAGGGGTGTGTATGTTGTGTAGAGGGGTGTGTAGATGGGGGTTGTATGTTGTGTATGTTGTGTAGAGGGGAGGGGAGTGTATGTTTGTAGAGTCGCGTATAATGTGTGTAGAGGGGAGTAGTGTATGCTGTGTAGAGAGGGAGTGTATGTTGTGTAGAGTGGAGTGTGTATGTTGTGTAGAGTGGAGTGTGTATGTTGTGTAGAGTGGAGTGTGTATGTGGTAGATGGGGAGTGTACACAACATACCACACCCCTCTACAAAACATACACTCCCCTCTGCACACCCCTCTACACAACATACACACCCCTCTACACAAACATACACCCCCCTCTTACACAACATACACACCCCTCTACAAAACATACACTCCCCTCTACACAACATATACTCCCCTCTACACAACATACACTGTAGAGGGGAGTGTATGTTGTGTAGAGGGGAGTGTGTGTTGTTGTAGAGTGGAGTGTATGTTGTGTAGAGGGGAGTGTGTATGCCTGTGTTAAGTGGAGTGTGTATGTTGTGTAGAGGGGAGTGTATGCTGTGTAGAGGGAGTGTGTATGTTGTGTAGAGGGGAGTGTATGTTGTGTAGAGGGGTGTGTATGTTGTGTTAGAGGGGAGTGTATGTTGTGTAGAGGGGAGTATATGTGTTTTGTAGAGGGGTGTGTATGTTGTGTAGAGGGCGAGGGGTGGTGTAGGAGGGGTGTGTATGTTGTGTAGAGGGGAGTGTATGTGTGTAGAGGGGTGTTGTATGTTGTGTAGAGGGGAGTGTATGTTGTGTAGAGGGGAGTGTATGTTGTGTAGAGGGGAGTGTGTGTTGTGTAGAGTGGAGTGTATGTGTGTAGAGGGGAGTGTGTATGCTGTGTACAGTGGAGTGTGTATGTTGTGTAGAGGGGAGTGTATGCTGTGTAGAGGGGAGAGTGTATGTTGTGTAGAGGGGAGTGTATGTTGTGTAGAGGGGTGTGTATGTTGTGTAGAGGGGTGTGTATGTTGTGTAGAGGGGGTGTTGTAGAGGGGGAGTGTATGTTGTGTTGAGGGGAGGTGTATGTTTTGTAGAGGGGTTGTGTATGTGTGTAGAGGGGTGTGTATGTTGTGTAGAGGGGTGTGTAGAGGGGAGTGTATGTTGTGTAGAGGAGAGTGTATGTTGTGTAGAGGGGAGTGTATGTTGTGTAGAGGGGTGTGTATGTTGTGTAGAGGGGGTTGTAGAGGGGAGTGTATGTTGGTTGAGGGGAGTGTATGTTTTGTAGAGGGGTGTGTATGTTGTGTAGAGGGGTGTGTATGTTGTGTATGTTGTGTAGAGGGGAGTGTATGTTGTGTAGAGGGGTAGTATATGTTGTGTAGAGGGGAGTGTATGTTTGTAGAGGGGTGTATATGTTGTGTAGAGGGGTGTGTATGTTGTTGTGTAGAGGGGTGTGTATGTTGTGTAGAGGGGTGTGTATGTTGTGTAGAGGGGTGTGTATGTTGTGTAGAGGGGTGTGGTAGAGGGGTGTGTATGTTGTGTATGTTGTGTAGAGGGGAGGGGAGTGTATGTTTTGTAGAGTCGAGTATATGTTGTGTAGAGGGGAGTGTATGCTGTGTAGAGGGGAGTGTATGTTGTGTAGAGTGGAGTGTGTATGTTGTGTAGAGTGGAGTGTGTATGTTGTGTAGAGTGGAGTGTGTATGTTGTGTAGATGGGAGTGTACACAACATACACACCCCTCTACAAAACATACACTCCCCTCTGCACACCCCTCTACACAACATACACACCCCTCTACACAACATACCACACCCCTCTACACAACATACACACCCCTCTACAAAACATACACTCCCCTCTACACAACATATACTCCCCTCTACACAACATACACTGTAGAGGGGAGTTGTATGTTGGTATAGGGGAGTGTGTGTTGTGTAGAGTGGAGTGTATGTTGTGTAGATGGGGAGTGTGTCTGCTGTGTACAGTGGAGTGTGTATGTTGTGTAGAGGGGAGTGTATGCTGTGTAGAGGGGAGGTGTATGTGTTGTAGAGGGGGAGTGTATGTTGTTGTAGAGGGGTGTGTATGTGTGTAGAGGGGTGTGTATGTGTGTAGAGAGGTGTATAGAGGGGAGTGTATGTTGTGTAGAGGGAGTGTATGTTGTGTAGAGGGGAGTGTATGTGTTGTAGAGGGGTGTGTTATGTTGTGTAGAGGGGGTGTGTAGAGGGGAGTGTATGTGTTGTAGAGGGGAGTGTATGTTGTGTAGAGGGGATTATATGTTGTGTAGAGGGGAGTATATGTTGTGGTAGAGGGTGTGTATGTGTGTAGAGGGGTGTGTAGAGGGGTGTGTATGTGTGTATGTTGTGTAGAGGGGAGTGTAGTTGTGTTAGAGGGGTGTGTATTGTAGAGGAGAGTAGTGTTGGTGTAGAGGGGAATAGTTGTATGTTTTGTAGAGGGGTGTGTATGTTGTGTAGAGGGGTGTGTTAGAGGGGTTGTTGTATGTTGTGTATGTTGTGTAGAGGGGTGTGTAGAGGGGAGTGTATGTTGTTGTAGAGGGGAGTAGTAAGTATATCTGTTGTGTAGGAGGGAGTGTATGTTTTGTAGAGGGGTATGTATGTTGTGTAGAGGGTTGTGTTGTATGTTGTGTAGAGGGGCGTGTAGTTGTGTACGAGGGGAGTAATTTGCTGTGTAGAGAGGCGGTGTACATGTTTTAAATTGTTTTGTTGTGTAGAGGGGAGTGTGTGTTGTGTCGAGTGGAGTGTATGTTAGGTAGACGGGGAGTGTATGTTGTGTAGACTGGAGTGTGTATGTTGTGTAGAGTGGAGTGTGTATGCTGTGTAGAGGGGAGTGTGTATGTTGTTTAGAGGGGAGTATATGCTGTGTAGAGAGGAGTGTACATGTATGTTGTGTAGAGGGGAGTGTGTGTTGTGTAGAGTGGAGTGTATGTTATGTAGAGGGGAGTGTATGTTGTGTAGACTGGAGTGTGTATGTTGTGTAGAGTGGAGTGTGTATGCTGTGTAGAGGGGAGTGTGTATGTTGTGTAGAGGGGAGTGTATGCTGTGTAGAGGGGAGTGTGTATGTTGTATAGAGGGGAGTGTATGTTGTGTAGAGGGGTGTGTATGTTGTGTAGAGGGGAGTGTATGTTGTGTAGAGGGGTGTGTATGTTGTGTAGAGGGGGGTGTGTAGAGGGGAGTGTATGTTGTGTAGAGAGGAGTGTACATGTATGTTGTGTAGAGGGGAGTGTGTGTTGTGTAGAGTGGAGTGTATGTTATGTAGAGGGGAGTGTATGTTGTGTAGAGTGGAGTGTGTATGTTGTGTAGAGTGGAGTGTGTATGCTGTGTAGAGGGGAGTGTGTATGCTGTGTAGAGGGGTGTGTAGCTTGTACGCTTGTGGGGTGTGTAGCTTGTATGCTTGTGGGGTGTGTCTTGTATCTTGTGGGGTGTGTCTTGTACGCTTGTGGGGTGTGTCCCTTGTACGCTTGTGGGGTGTGTACCTTGTACGCTTGTTGGGTGTGTCCCTTGTACGCTTGTGGGGTGTGTCCCTTGTACGCTTGAGAGGTGTGTCTTGTACGCTTGTGGTGTGTCACTTGTACGCTTGTTTGTAGAGGGGAGTGTGTATTTAGAGGGCTCGTACAAATTTTAATTATGGTGAATAATATAACGCAATCCAAAACATGAACTCGTTTTAGTATTGCCGCAACTTCTGTATTTGTGATTGTTTTTCTATGGCTTTCAGTTTTCCTGCAATCCACTACAATTGGGATACATGTACGTAATACATACACATGCAACATGTCGACAGTAACCTTATCCCTTAAGTCCTTTGATGAGCTTGCACCACCATCATCAGTCTGAACAATAATAAACTTTGCACGTGTATATTTCTTTCATTGCACATGCATACCTCATGTGAAAGTTTTCTTTTTTTATGCTCAGTCTCTTGCATTTCAGATGTACTCTGCCGCAACTATGTGAAGACCGACTTGAGTAATACAAGTGCTAGCTGGAAGTATAAAAATTACCTTGTGTAACATATCTTTTGGATCTGTACACACGCATATGGTGTTTCTTGCCTCAGCAACGTCTTTGCACGTTTCTGTTCATGCATCATACAAATATTCATTATGACTGAACATGATCAGGTGTACCTGCACTTGAAGTGTACAGGCAAACCCAGTCGCCATCTTTGCTAAATCCATGCAGCAAGAAATTTTCTATTGTCGTTGAGCCCGTTGTAGAGTGTCTCACGTAGTTGTATCTGAGGTGTGTGCTGAATGATACATCAGGATCCATGTGCCCAATGATTGCTACTGATGTGTTTTGTGGTATGCTCTCACACGTACCTATGTAAGATATGAATTTCAATATACCGTCACTATTGTATTATATATAGTATACCGTTTGATGCACGCTTCGAACCTGTCGAGAATGGTTTCCTCCAATCATCTCGAACTCATACTTTGTGAGATCTTCTTCGCAAAATGTGGCGCCTTCGGGTAGAACAAGGTTTGCCACCAGTGGGACAGAGTCCTCCGTCAAATTGGCACAAATTCTCGATGTCAGGAGTTTCAGATATCGCTCGTCCAACGGCCTTACAGCCCTACTGCTTTTTGGTGGCTTCATGCTTGCTGTAGGGATCTTAAACACACCTAGAACGATCCCATATAATACAACCGTATTAAATTATATCATATATACCTAAGCGCTTTGCTTGTGCACTGTGATGACCATCAGCAGCTGCATGTAATAATTTTAATGATAGTATAAATACACTAGCAGCATCTTGTCCTTACCGATACCAATGGAAGAGCGTTCGCCCACAACAGCACTATATAGTATTATAAACAAATAAAGCGATACACTGAATTGATATATATATAATTGACGTACCTTTGGCTTTGATTGAATTCCATTTCTTCGATCTCCTCTCGTAAATCCCCCGATGGTGAATCGCGATCGTGCAGGGCTGAATTCAAGTCTCAAGTCGGTATATAACATCACACATACGTATATACGTAGTTTGGTTTTATACCTCTCTCCTCATCCGAATCAGAGCTAAGGTCACGATCAATTCTTGAGCCATACCATAATTCACAAAAGGCTTCACCGTCGTGAACTCCTGTGAATATGGAACAGAAGCCATTCGCGTCACACTTGAATTTCCTCAGTTCTTCAGTTCGCGTTCCTGCATCTGTTTGAATCTATAAAAAAATATGATAAAGCCAACCGCAAATAAGCATTAAATAAGCGTACTTCCACGGCATTGTGTCTTCCCGAAGGCACCACATATTCAATCGTGCCAAACGGTGAAAGTTGGTCAACCGCGTAGAAGTTAGCCGCACATTCCTCAGCCGCACATTCCAGCGGTTTCCACAGCGCATAAAATTAAAGCGGCGTGCGCGTTGTTTTAATATTCGCGCACCAAATACAACCTGACGTTGCAAGTGTTTTCTATAAGCCAACTGGGACATAGAGCCATCGACAGAACCGCTATCTCATTACTGTGCGTGTCAAAGCCTATTGGAGTGAAAATACCGAGGTAAAGATGAGCATTCACAAGTAAACACAGCCTGAAATATCAAAATTCCAAATGAAATACAATAGAGCAATTTGTGTAAGCCCTCCTGAGTCATACTGCAGTATAGCCTCACATTTGTATCTGTTGTGTCGTCCTACCAAGTGTGTGTGAGGTCAAGATGGCTGACATCACAAAAGTGGACCATGGCTAATAGGGGCCCTGATGTTTCAAACTAAATGTTAGGTACCTGAGCAGTTAGTACAATCACTCCTGAGTCTTACTGCAGTATAGCCTCACATTTGTATCTGTTGCATCCTCCTACAGAGGCCATGCCAAGTGTGTGAGGTCAAGATGGCCGACATCACCAAAGTGGACCGTGGCTACTAGGGGCCCTGATGTTTCAAACTGGATGTTAGGTACCTGAGCAGTTAGTGCAATCACTCCTGAGTCTTACTGCAGTATAGCCTCACATTTGTATCTGTTGCACCCTCCTACAGAGGCCATGCCAAGTGTGTGAGGTCAAGATGGCTGACATCACCAAAGTGGACCAAGGCTAGTAGAAACCCTGATGTTTCAAACTGGATGTTAGGTACCTGAGCAGTTAGTGCAATCACTCCTGAGTCTGACTGCAGTATAGCCTCACATTTGTATCTGTTGCACCCTCCTGCAGAGGCCATGCCAAGTGTGTGGGGCCAAGATGGCCGACATCACTGAAGTGGACCAAGGCTAGTAGGGGTCCTGATGTTTCAAACTGGATGTTAGTTACATGAGCAGTTAGTACAATCACTTCTGAGTCTTACTGCAGTATAGCCTCACATTTGTATCTGTTGCACCCTCCTACAGAGGCCATGCCAAGTGCGTGAGGTCAAGATGGCTGACATCACTGAAGTGGACCAAGGCTAGTAGAAACCCTGATGTTTCAAATTGAATGTTAGGTACATGAGCAGTTAGTACGATCACTCCTGAGTCTTACTGCAGTATAGCCTCACATTTTTATCTGTTACACACTCCTACAGAGGCCATGCCAAGTGTGCAAGGTCAAGATGGCCGACATCACCGAAGTGGACCAAGGCTAGTAGAGACCCTGATGTTTCAAATTGGATGTTAGGTACCTGAGCAGTTAGTAAAATCACTCCTGAGTCTTACTGCAGTATAGCCTCACATTTGTATCTCTTGTACCCTCCTACAGAGGCCATGCCAAGTGTGTGAGGTCAAGATAGCCGACATCACCAAAGTGGTCGGTGGCTAGTAGGGGCCCTGATGTTTCAAACTGGATGTTAGTTACATGAGCAGTTAGTACAATCACTTCTGAGTCTTACTGCAGTATAGCCTCACATTTGTATCTGTTGCACCCTCCTACAGAGGCCATGCCAAGTGCGTGAGGTCAAGATGGCTGACATCACTGAAGTGGACCAAGGCTAGTAGAAACCCTGATGTTTCAAACTGGATGTTAGTTACATGAGCAGTTAGTACAATCACTCCTGAGTCTTACTGCAGTATAGCCTCACATTTGTATCTGTTGCACCCTCCTGCAGAGGCCATGCCAAGTGTGTGAGGTCAAGATGGCCGACATCACTGAAGTGGACCAAGGCTAGTAGAAACCCTGATGTTTCAAACTGAATGTTAGGTACATGAGCAGTTAGTACAATCACTCCTGAGTCTTACTGCAGTATAGCCTCACATTTGTATCTGTTACACACTCCTACAGAGGCCATGCCAAGTGTGCAAGGTCAAGATGGCCGACATCACCGAAGTGGACCAAGGCTAGTAGGGACCCTGATGTTTCAAATTGGATGTTAGGTACCTGAACAGTTAGTACAATCACTCCTGAGTCTTACTGCAGTATAGCCTCACATTTGTATCTCTTGTACCCTCCTACAGAGGCCATGCCAAGTGTGTGAGGTCAAGATAGCCGACATCACCAAAGTGGTCGGTGGCTAGTAGGGGCCCTGATGTTTCAAACTGGATGTTAGGTACATGAGCAGTTAGTACAATCACTCCTGAGTCTTACTGCTGTATAGCCTCACATTTGTATCTCTTGTACCCTCCTACAGAGGTCATGCCAAGTGTGCAAGGTCAAGATGGCCGACATCACTGAAGTGGACCAAGGCTTGAAGAAACCCTGATGTTTCAAACTGAATGTTAGGTACATGAGCAGTTAGTACAATCACTCCTGAGTCTTACTGCAGTATAGCCTCACATTTGTATATATTGCACCCTCCTGCAGAGGCCATGCCAAGTGCGTGAGGTCAAGATGGCCGACATCACCAAAGTGGACCAAGGCTAGTAGGGGTCCTGATGTTTCAAACTGGATGTTAGTTACATGAGCAGTTAGTATAATCACTTCTGAGTCTTACTGCAGTATAGCCTCACATTTGTATCTGTTGCACCCTCCTGCAGAGGCCATGCCAAGTGTGTGAGGTCAAGATGGCCGATATCACTGAAGTGGACCAAGGCTAGTAGGGACCCTGATGTTTCAAACTGGATGTTAGTTACATGAGCAGTTAGTACAATCACTCCTGAGTCTTACTGCAGTATAGCCTCACATTTGTATCTGTTGCACCCTCCTGCAGAGGCCATGCCAAGTGTGTGAGGTCAAGATGGCCGACATCACTGAAGTGGACCAAGGCTTGAAGAAACCCTGATGTTTCAAACTGAATGTTAGGTACATGAGCAGTTAGTACAATCACTCCTGAGTCTTACTGCAGTATAGCCTCACATTTGTATCTGTTGCACCCTCCTGCAGAGGCCATGCCAAGTGTGTGAGGTCAAGTTGGCCGACATCACTGAAGTGGACGGTGGCTAGTAGGGGCCCTGATGTTTCAAACTGAATGTTAGGTACATGAGCAGTTAGTCCAATCACTCCTGAGTCTTACTGCAGTATAGCCTCACATTTGTATCTATTGCACCCTCCTACAGAGGCCGTGCCAAGTGCGTGAGGTTAAGATGGCCGACATCACCAAAGTGGACCGTGGCTAGTAGGGGTCCTGATGTTTCAAACTGGATGTTAGTTACATGAGCAGTTAGTACAATCACTTCTGAGTCTTACTGCAGTATAGCCTCACATTTGTATCTGTTGCACCCTCCTGCAGAGGCCATTGCCAAGTGTGTGAGGTCAAGATGGCCGACATCACTGAAGTGGACCAAGGCTAGTAGGGGTCCTGATGTTTCAAACTGGATGTTAGTTACATGAGCAGTTAGTACAATCACTTCTGAGTCTTACTGCAGTATAGCCTCACATTTGTATCTGTTGCACCCTCCTACAGAGGCCATGCCAAGTGCGTGAGGTCAAGATGGCTGACATCACTGAAGTGGACCAAGGCTAGTAGAAACCCTGATGTTTCAAACTGGATGTTAGTTACATGAGCAGTTAGTACAATCACTCCTGAGTCTTACTGCAGTATAGCCTCACATTTGTATCTGTTGCACCCTCCTGCAGAGGCCATGCCAAGTGTGTGAGGTCAAGATGGCCGACATCACTGAAGTGGACCAAGGCTAGTAGAAACCCTGATGTTTCAAACTGAATGTTAGGTACATGAGCAGTTAGTACAATCACTCCTGAGTCTTACTGCAGTATAGCCTCACATTTGTATCTGTTACACACTCCTACAGAGGCCATGCCAAGTGTGCAAGGTCAAGATGGCCGACATCACCGAAGTGGACCAAGGCTAGTAGGGACCCTGATGTTTCAAATTGGATGTTAGGTACCTGAACAGTTAGTACAATCACTCCTGAGTCTTACTGCAGTATAGCCTCACATTTGTATCTCTTGTACCCTCCTACAGAGGCCATGCCAAGTGTGTGAGGTCAAGATAGCCGACATCACCAAAGTGGTCGGTGGCTAGTAGGGGCCCTGATGTTTCAAACTGGATGTTAGGTACATGAGCAGTTAGTACAATCACTCCTGAGTCTTACTGCTGTATAGCCTCACATTTGTATCTCTTGTACCCTCCTACAGAGGTCATGCCAAGTGTGCAAGGTCAAGATGGCCGACATCACTGAAGTGGACCAAGGCTTGAAGAAACCCTGATGTTTCAAACTGAATGTTAGGTACATGAGCAGTTAGTACAATCACTCCTGAGTCTTACTGCAGTATAGCCTCACATTTGTATATATTGCACCCTCCTGCAGAGGCCATGCCAAGTGCGTGAGGTCAAGATGGCCGACATCACCAAAGTGGACCAAGGCTAGTAGGGGTCCTGATGTTTCAAACTGGATGTTAGTTACATGAGCAGTTAGTATAATCACTTCTGAGTCTTACTGCAGTATAGCCTCACATTTGTATCTGTTGCACCCTCCTGCAGAGGCCATGCCAAGTGTGTGAGGTCAAGATGGCCGATATCACTGAAGTGGACCAAGGCTAGTAGGGACCCTGATGTTTCAAACTGGATGTTAGTTACATGAGCAGTTAGTACAATCACTCCTGAGTCTTACTGCAGTATAGCCTCACATTTGTATCTGTTGCACCCTCCTGCAGAGGCCATGCCAAGTGTGTGAGGTCAAGATGGCCGACATCACTGAAGTGGACCAAGGCTTGAAGAAACCCTGATGTTTCAAACTGAATGTTAGGTACATGAGCAGTTAGTACAATCACTCCTGAGTCTTACTGCAGTATAGCCTCACATTTGTATCTGTTGCACCCTCCTGCAGAGGCCATGCCAAGTGTGTGAGGTCAAGTTGGCCGACATCACTGAAGTGGACGGTGGCTAGTAGGGGCCCTGATGTTTCAAACTGAATGTTAGGTACATGAGCAGTTAGTCCAATCACTCCTGAGTCTTACTGCAGTATAGCCTCACATTTGTATCTATTGCACCCTCCTACAGAGGCCGTGCCAAGTGCGTGAGGTTAAGATGGCCGACATCACCAAAGTGGACCGTGGCTAGTAGGGGTCCTGATGTTTCAAACTGGATGTTAGTTACATGAGCAGTTAGTACAATCACTTCTGAGTCTTACTGCAGTATAGCCTCACATTTGTATCTGTTGCACCCTCCTGCAGAGGCCATTGCCAAGTGTGTGAGGTCAAGATGGCCGACATCACTGAAGTGGACCAAGGCTAGTAGAAACCCTGATGTTTCAAACTGAATGTTAGGTACATGAGCAGTTAGTACAATCACTCCTGAGTCTTACTGCTGTATAGCCTCACATTTGTATCTGTTACACACTCCTACAGAGGCCATGCCAAGTGTGCAAGGTCAAGATGGCCGACATCACCGAAGTGGACCAAGGCTAGTAGGGGCCCTGATGTTTCAAACTGGATGTTAGGTACCTGAGCTGCTAGTACAAGCACTCCTGAGTCTTACTGCAGTATAGCCTCACATTTGTATCTCTTGTACCCTCCTACAGAGGCCATGCCAAGTGTGTGAGGTCAAGATAGCCGACATCACCAAAGTGGTCGGTGGCTAGTAGGGGCCCTGATGATTCAAACTGGATGTTAGGTACCTGAGCAGTTAGTACAATCACTCCTGAGTCTTACTGCAGTATAGCCTCACATTTGTATCTCTTGTACCTTCCTACAGAGGCCATGCCAAGTGTGTGAGGTCAAGATGGCCGACATCACTGAAGTGGACCAAGGCTAGTAGAAACCCTGATGTTTCAAACTGAATGTTAGGTACATGAGCAGTTAGTACAATCACTCCTGAGTCTTACTGCAGTATAGCCTCACATTTGTATCTGTTACACACTCCTACAGAGGCCATGCCAAGTGTGCAAGGTCAAGATGGCCGACATCACCGAAGTGGACCAAGGCTAGTAGGGACCCTGATGTTTCAAATTGGATGTTAGGTACCTGAACAGTTAGTACAATCACTCCTGAGTCTTACTGCAGTATAGCCTCACATTTGTATCTCTTGTACCCTCCTACAGAGGCCATGCCAAGTGTGTGAGGTCAAGATAGCCGACATCACCAAAGTGGTCGGTGGCTAGTAGGGGCCCTGATGTTTCAAACTGGATGTTAGGTACATGAGCAGTTAGTACAATCACTCCTGAGTCTTACTGCTGTATAGCCTCACATTTGTATCTCTTGTACCCTCCTACAGAGGTCATGCCAAGTGTGCAAGGTCAAGATGGCCGACATCACTGAAGTGGACCAAGGCTTGAAGAAACCCTGATGTTTCAAACTGAATGTTAGGTACATGAGCAGTTAGTACAATCACTCCTGAGTCTTACTGCAGTATAGCCTCACATTTGTATATATTGCACCCTCCTGCAGAGGCCATGCCAAGTGTGTGAGGTCAAGATGGCCGACATCACCAAAGTGGACCAAGGCTAGTAGGGGTCCTGATGTTTCAAACTGGATGTTAGTTACATGAGCAGTTAGTATAATCACTTCTGAGTCTTACTGCAGTATAGCCTCACATTTGTATCTGTTGCACCCTCCTGCAGAGGCCATGCCAAGTGTGTGAGGTCAAGATGGCCGATATCACTGAAGTGGACCAAGGCTAGTAGGGACCCTGATGTTTCAAACTGGATGTTAGTTACATGAGCAGTTAGTACAATCACTCCTGAGTCTTACTGCAGTATAGCCTCACATTTGTATCTGTTGCACCCTCCTGCAGAGGCCATGCCAAGTGTGTGAGGTCAAGTTGGCCGACATCACTGAAGTGGACGGTGGCTAGTAGGGGCCCTGATGTTTCAAACTGAATGTTAGGTACATGAGCAGTTAGTCCAATCACTCCTGAGTCTTACTGCAGTATAGCCTCACATTTGTATCTATTGCACCCTCCTACAGAGGCCGTGCCAAGTGCGTGAGGTTAAGATGGCCGACATCACCAAAGTGGACCGTGGCTAGTAGGGGTCCTGATGTTTCAAACTGGATGTTAGTTACATGAGCAGTTAGTACAATCACTCCTGAGTCTTACTGCAGTATGGCCTCACATTTGTATCTGTTGCACCCTCCTGCAGAGGCCATGCCAAGTGTGTGAGGTCAAGATGGCCGACATCACTGAAGTGGACCAAGGCTAGTAGGGATCCTGATGTTTTAAACTGGATGTTAGTTACATGAGCAGTTAGTACAATCACTTCTGAGTCTTACTGCAGTATAGCCTCACATTTGTATCTGTTGCACCCTCCTGCAGAGGCCATGCCAAGTGTGTGAGGTCAACATGGCCGACATCACTGAAGTGGACCAAGGCTAGTAGAAACCCTGATGTTTCAAACTGAATGTTAGGTACATGAGCAGTTAGTACAATCACTCCTGAGTCTTACTGCAGTATAGCCTCACATTTGTATCTGTTGCACCCTCCTGCAGAGGCCATGCCAAGTGTGTGAGGTCAAGTTGGCCGACATCACTGAAGTGGACGGTGGCTAGTAGGGGCCCTGATGTTTCAAACTGAATGTTAGGTACATGAGCAGTTAGTCCAATCACTCCTGAGTCTTACTGCAGTATAGCCTCACATTTGTATCTATTGCACCCTCCTACAGAGGCCGTGCCAAGTGCGTGAGGTTAAGATGGCCGACATCACCAAAGTGGACCGTGGCTAGTAGGGGTCCTGATGTTTCAAACTGGATGTTAGTTACATGAGCAGTTAGTACAATCACTCCTGAGTCTTACTGCAGTATGGCCTCACATTTGTATCTGTTGCACCCTCCTGCAGAGGCCATGCCAAGTGTGTGAGGTCAAGATGGCCGACATCACTGAAGTGGACCAAGGCTAGTAGAAACCCTGATGTTTCAAACTGAATGTTAGGTACATGAGCAGTTAGTACAATCACTCCTGAGTCTTACTGCTGTATAGCCGCACATTTGTATCTGTTACACACTCCTACAGAGGCCATGCCAAGTGTGCAAGGTCAAGATGGCCGACATCACCGAAGTGGACCAAGGCTAGTAGGGGCCCTGATGTTTCAAACTGGATGTTAGGTACCTGAGCTGCTAGTACAAGCACTCCTGAGTCTTACTGCAGTATAGCCTCACATTTGTATCTCTTGTACCCTCCTACAGAGGCCATGCCAAGTGTGTGAGGTCAAGATAGCCGACATCACCAAAGTGGTCGGTGGCTAGTAGGGGCCCTGATGTTTCAAACTGGATGTTAGGTACCTGAGCAGTTAGTACAATCACTCCTGAGTCTTACTGCAGTATAGCCTCACATTTGTATCTCTTGTACCTTCCTACAGAGGCCATGCCAAGTGTGTGAGGTCAAGATGGCCGACATCACTGAAGTGGACCAAGGCTAGTAGAAACCCTGATGTTTCAAACTGAATGTTAGGTACATGAGCAGTTAGTACAATCACTCCTGAGTCTTACTGCAGTATAGCCTCACATTTGTATCTGTTGCACCCTCCTGCAGAGGCCGTGCCAAGTGTGTGAGGTCAAGATGGCCGACATCACTGAAGTGGACCAAGGCTAGTAGGGACCCTGATGTTTCAAACTGAATGTTAGGTACATGAGCAGTTAGTACAATCACTCCTGAGTCTTACTGCAGTATAGCCTCACATTTGTATCTCTTGTACCCTCCTACAGAGGCCATGCCAAGTGTGTGAGGTCAAGATAGCCGACATCACCAAAGTGGTCGGTGGCTAGTAGGGGCCCTGATGTTTCAAACTGGATGTTAGGTACCTGAGCAGTTAGTACAATCACTCCTGAGTCTTACTGCAGTATAGCCTCACATTTGTATCTGTTACACACTCCTACAGAGGCCATGCCAAGTGTGCAAGGTCAAGATGGCCGACATCACTGAAGTGGACCAAGGCTAGTAGGGACCCTGATGTTTCAAATTGGATGTTAGGTACCTGAGCAGTTAGTACAAGCACTCCTGAGTTTTACTGCGGTATAGCCTCACATTTGTATCTCTTGTACCCTCCTACAGAGGCCATGCCAAGTGTGTGAGGTCAAGATAGCCGACATCACCAAAGTGGTCGGTGGCTAGTAGGGGCCCTGATGTTTCAAACTGGATGTTAGGTACCTGAGCAGTTAGTACAATCACTCCTGAGTCTTACTGCTGTATAGCCTCACATTTGTATCTCTTGTACCCTCCTACAGAGGCCATGCCAAGTGTGTGAGGTCAAGATGGCCGACATCACTGAAGTGGACCAAGGCTAGTAGAAACCCTGATGTTTCAAACTGAATGTTAGGTACATGAGCAGTTAGTACAATCACTCCTGAGTCTTACTGCAGTATAGCCTCACATTTGTATCCGTTACACACTCCTACAGAGGCCATGCCAAGTGTGCAAGGTCAAGATGGCCGACATCACCGAAGTGGACCAAGGCTACTAGGGGCCCTGATGTTTCAAACTGGATGTTAGGTACATGAGCAGTTAGTACAATCACTCCTGAGTCTTACTGCAGTATAGCTACACATTTGTATCTCTTGTACCCTCCTACAGAGGCCATGCCAAGTGTGTGAGGTCAAGATGGCCGACATCACCATAGTGGTCGGTGGCTAGTAGGGGCCCTGATGTTTCAAACTGGATGTTATGTGCTTAAACAGTTGGTACAAGCACTCCTGAGTCTTATTGCAGTATAGCCTCACATTTGTATCTCTTGCACCCTCCTACAGAGGCCATGCCAAGTGTGTGAGGTCAAGATGGCCGACTTCACTGAAATGGGCGCTGATTTCCATGGACTCTGATACTTTTGAACTCATACAAGGTCCACATTCTATTAGTGTTTGTAATTTTCTTCCAACTGCTGTATAACCTTAGTGTCTGGCTTTTCCCTTTGCAAGGTTGATTTCAAATGTTGACCATTCATGGCATGCAGTCACTGACTTCAGTGCAGTTTACATCACTGTTGTGAACCATAAATCGTGACTATTTGGCTTGCACATTGGAAATTTTTCATACTGTGTTTTCTTAAAAAATTTATTCTATCACCTTATCTGGTGTTGATGTTGTCTATGCGGGGGGGGGGGGGGGGGGGGGGGGGCGTGGGGTGGGGAGGGGGGTGGGCTCGAGCTCTCCTATCAAGCCTTTGTGTACCTCCCTCTTTTTGCATTACTGGTCTCTCAATTGCTGTCACGTTGCTTTGGCACTTATTTGTCAAGCCATGGTAAGGTTGTTGTAGCTCTTTATGCTATAGGGAACTTGGTTAATCGTCATTGATGCAGCCTAGGTGAAAGGAGAAGTATTTATTTTAGCTTGCAGCTGTCCTAAAGGAGAACGGTTTACCTCAACCAAACGCATCACGATTTCCACCTCATGGGTATTGGTACTTGGTGGCTCGATCACTTTCAGGCCTTAAATACCCATCATCGAGGTACATTGATGCAGTGTAACGATTTGGTATGACCATAAAGAAACCCTTTTCAGTTCAACAGGTCCAGAGAGTCAGTCGAGATGGTTTCAGCAGAAGAGCTTAGCACACCATTGGAGGTGAAAGTTTACTATATTAATAGTATTAAAATCTATTTCACCGCACCACAGCAGCACAAAACAAATATAGTTGAAGATGAAAGTTCTGAAACATCAGCATGTACTGTTAGAGAAGAGATTGAGGTAACAATAATGTTACAATTATTTCCGATGTATGATAATTTTGTCATCATATATATGATCTTTTTAAAAGCCCCTCACAGTCCAGTGTGATGAATGCCCATTCTACACTGAAGGTTATACATATTGATGCATACTATGGTTCTGTAGGTGAATGCTTAACCACTATCATGGACTAGGATCAAAGCCTCAGGGTTTGAGTGAGTATTGAGGAAAGTTCAAAGATATGATGCATGCTTTTAGAATCAGTGAATGCTACTTGGACTTTTCGTGCATGGATGCAATCGGACCATTGAACTTGGCCGTTTTTCGTACTGATGAGATTCATAGACACAATAGTAGACCACAACTTTGTAAACCAATAAATCTTTTGCAATTCATGCGGGCCGCACAGCTTTCATACCGATTAAACCGCTGGAATGTGCGGCTGAGGAATGTGCGGCTAACTTCTACGCGGTCGTCTTTACGCGGTTAATGTTACATGGCGGGAGATTCATCGAATGTCAAAAACGTATATATCGATTTTATTATGCATGTGCATCACAATATGTCGAACGCTAACGGCGTAGCGGTCGGAGTGCTAGTTGTTGATAGCGAGTGCTGCCCACGGCAATGCTTGAAGCGTCTATCTAAAGATGCTCTACTAACAACACACGCTTACGTGTGGTCAATGACACATAAGCAGCAGAAAAAGTGGCTGCTCACGGAACTGTCTGCTGCTCATGATAGGCGAACCATGTCATTTGCGCACCATCTTGAACAATCCAAATTGTGCCTTAAAGCTTGGCTTAAAGCTACTGGGATTTCAAAGTCTCGGTACTACGAAACTAGGTTGCAATACATGTCAAGGTACATTCCTGGAAGCGACGATACACTGCACAAGCAAACGAGATTTGTGATTTCAACCGAGATGGCAATGCAGTGGTTGGATATATACGCAAACGAGAATGGAGACAAGTTACCAACATCTGGTCGCATTCTTCTTCCTTCTAGTACAACAATGACCAGCGTGTACCAGGTCAGTTACGTACATTTGGGTCTGGGCACGAAATAACATCATTCCCATTTTCAAGGAATACACAGAAGAGTACAATGGAAGCGGATATGTAATTTCAAAAGCAAGTTTTTTTAGAAACTGGAAGAAAGTTCATGGAAACATATCCATTCCAAAGGTATTGTCTAATTTTCTGTTTTTTTATGAAGTGTATTAAAAAAAAAAATCGTTTACTTGCAGAGATCTCGGTTTACGGTTTGCACCCTGTGTGATTTATTTGCAACCAGAATACCAACTGCAAAAGCAGACAAAAAAGATGCATTAGTCCAAGCTAGACAAACACACCTGGAAAGAGTTCGGTATGTCCTTAATTAAATTTTAAGGTGAAATAACTTATTATTACCCAATACATATTTCACTGCACAGAGTTGAGAGACAGAAATACTACAGTCATTGTGCAAAGTCCAGGCATGATCCCAAACAATATATTACTCTGATACTAGATGGGATGGACCAGTCAAAAACATACTTGCCCCATTTCTACCATCAATCGAAGGTACTGCAAATTTGTACATTGGTATTTCGTTAGGACTTTTTATAAACATCCTGTGCAGGCAATGATCAACAAAGCATTACTTAAGACCCACATCATTGGAGGACTTACACATGGCCATGGGGAGTATGCTTACCTATCATTTGGAGAATTTCCTCAAGACAGTAACCTAACACTGTCTATTTTGTTAAGCATTCTGAACAACATCAACAGAAAAGAGCACCGATTGCCTGATACACTGTATCTACAAATGGACAACTGCTCAAGGGAGAATAAAAACAAGTATGTGTACGGTGTTCTGGGATACCTAGTCCTGAAAGGCATATTCAGAAAGGTTAGCATGTTTATCATAGATACGTTATACAATGTAAAATGTACATTTATATCTAGGTACGACTTTCATTCCTACCAGTTGGCCATACTCATGAGGACATAGATCAGATGTTCTCACGTTTTTCATCTTACTTGAATAAAAATGATGCAGTCACACCTGGTGAATTGATGGAAGCCTTGAGGAAGAGCTACAGCCCAGAACCTGACATACATGTTCTAGAAGAAAGTGAAGTTTTTGACTTCAAGGCATGGATAGAACCACATTTGGAAGAAATGCACAACCATGTTGCTCCAAAGCACTTCATTTTTAAACTAGTTGATGGATCACTTGTCTTTAAATACAAGTACTGGCAACGGATCCAAAATGGGAACCTTACAACAGCTCAATACAGCTCTTCACAAACACAGACATCAGCCCAACTACTTTGCAATCATTGGTGCCTAATATCAGTGCACTAAATCTATCACAGGTTGTGGAGGACATTGATAAGCTCACAGACTATACCACAGAAGTCCAGGTACAAGAATGGAAAATTTTCTGTGAGCGGATGAACCAGCAGGATCAATTGAGCAGATGCCCATTCACACAACTTGTGTATGGTGATGCACTTGATGGTATGCATGTACATGCTGCTGACAACAGCAAACAAGCAGCGGAGTTAGTACATGAAGAAGGGATAGCATGTTTGCTGGAAAAAGAAGTAGCAAGACCTGAGGTATGTTTTTGGTCTAAATTACAAAATACAAACCCTTAACACAAAATTGTTCATCCTATCTAACTACAGGTGTACAATGGGGTTTATCGCCCAAAGGCTGTTTCCCAAAAGCCGCTATGTGAAGGTGACATGGTTGCTGTATTGCCTGAAAAGGATCAGTTCACAGGTATTTATGTTAACATTTTCAAGCAACAATCTAATAATCGGCATCCATGAACTTTTATAGGAAAACCATGGATAGGACTATGTGAAACCATTGACACAACTACTTCTACGTTTGTCATCCAGTGGTACAAAGGCAGTTACACAACCGCATGGAGACCAGACAAAACATTTCCCAACTCAGAGATTCACATGAAAGCTATAATTGCTTATGGATTCACATTCACATCAACGTCTAAACTTAATAAGAAGACAATAGATCTGCTAAAAGAATGTTTACCATCATAATTGTTGCCGCTAAATTTGTACATCAGTTTTATTTGTTATAACATTTGATCGTACACACATCAACTTGCATGAGTGCACCAGTGCCAGTTAACAGATTACATTTCCCCTTTCCCACACAATCTCCACCTTTACACTCTCTTCACTACCCACTATGCACTGCATGTACATGTGGAGTTGGTAGCCACATCTCTATCAGCTACAAGACACACCCCACAAGCGTACAAGGGACACACCCCACAAGCGTACAAGGGACACACCCCACAAGCTTACAAGGGACACACCTCTCAAGCGTACAAAGGACACGCCCCACAAGCGTATAAGGGACACGCCCCACAAGCTTACAAGGGACACACCCCACAAGTATACAAGGGACACACCCCACAAGCGTACAAGCTACACACCCAGACACACCCCACAAGATACAAGACACACCCCACAAGCATACAAGCTACACACCCCACAAGCATACAAGCTACACACCCCTCTACACAACATACACACTCCCCTCTACACAGCATACACTCCCCTCTACACAGCATACACTCCCCTCTACACAGCATACACTCTCCTCTACACAACATACACTCCCCTCTACACAACATACACTCCCCTCTACACAACATACACTCCCCTCTACACAACATACACTCCCCTCTACACAACATACACTCCCCTCTACACAACATACACTCCCCCTCTACACAACATACACTCCCACACTCCCCTCCCGTGTTATCAATCCATTCACTTTTTCTCTAAGCCATGAACTAAGGAACTGCACATGCCCCATCACTGCCTATGGAACCATGCCCACAGATGGAGTTATCAGATCCCCCCACACTGCCAGCATGGTAGCTACCAGGGGTCTGATAACTGTGAAATGTCAGCTCTCTTACTGCAGGCTGAGCCAACAGCCAGCCCCCATAAAAATAGGGGCCAATGGTCCTAGCCATGGAGGTGTCAATGGGACTCACTCACACTGCAATTAAGTCCAGTCAGCAGCCTTGCACAACCAGTGGTTCCAGATGGAGTTATCCAGACCCCTCACTGCCAGCAGGAGAGTTACCAGCTGCACATAACCAGGGGTCAATGTGACCCCCACAATAATGCCAATGGAAATGCCAGACAAAACTCACACTTTAAATGGAGTCTTCAAATATTGCACACACACACACACGCACACCACACGCGCACACACACACCTCTGCGCACTAGACACGCACATCCATAACTCATAGTAACTACGTGAGCGCACACTTTTAAAGTGTTTAGAATACCGGTACTCTACTCGCGCTTATGCGATGTGCTCAATCGGACTATGGAGTACTATTAAAACGATCGGACACTCACCAACATGTCATTGCCGACCTCCAATGAGTTAGATCGAGACTGTTGAAAAGTTATTCAGACGCGCACGGCGCACCACATGGCTACATCTATTTTCGTATGCAGCTGATGCATTGAGGCCTGGAAACGAGAGATGGGCGGACATAAATTGCTAGGGTTACCGTACAATAAAACATATGTCGTATTGCCGTGTGAACGCATCCATATATGGGCATGGCGTACAGTTTAGGACCTAAACTATGGTTTAGGACCTAAACAAAGTGTTTAGGACCTAAACACTCGTCGTGTTCGGCGTACTGATAATTTTGTCAGAATCCGGACTCAGAAATTTCCGGATGTTGTTGAGACAGTGTTATATGCTGTGTATAGGTAAGTTACAAGATTTCTCAAATTCATTGGATTGCAAAGATTTATGCACCATTAAAAAGCTTTATACGAGTAGTTTTGAATAATATCTGATTCGTCGTTCTGTGATGAAACGTTACAAAGTTACGACTTTTCAAAGTGGCGAATTTCACGTAATTTTGCGCCATACATTTCAATGGACATGCGCAACATTTTTGTGACCGGATTTTGAAACCCTATACCGTTAACAGTTTACAAGATGTGAAAACGAAATAGGTGTCAACAAATCATGTATGCCATGCAATACTAAAGTTTGCTAACAGACGACTGTTAGTTATGACCATTAACAATGCATACGTGTATACATGCATACATTACATAGGACTGAATTCATTACAACAATACACACAACATCAGCTACAAGTTCGTATTTGGTCAGTTCTAAGTCTTCAGCATCATCCTACGTTTCATTTTGCTTCCAATACGCCACGACATGTGTTTTGCTCCTCAGTTTTTAATTTTCCACTGTATACAACCTTGTTTCAGTTGACCTTCTTCATCGTACCACACAGAAATTTTTCAAAACTACTCTTAAAAAGCTTTTTAATGATGCAAAAATCGTTGCAATCCAACGAATTTGATAATGCCTACATACACTTAATAAACACAATCTCTGGTTGGCTTGCACCCTCAGAACGATGCATATACACACAATCTCTGGCTGGCTTGCGCCCTATAAGTCAAAAGAACAATCCATAGACACAAAGGCCTATTGTACAAACTACTGATTGTGCATCACAGCAACAAGTTGAAGTTGTCAGGATCTTTATGTTGCATGGGACTGAGTCCAATTGTCACAGTGATCACAGAAAGATCCAATAACTCACAAAACTGCAGAAAGAATAAATATATAATTAGCTCTGTGCTATGTTTAGTGAATAGTCATACAAATGTATGTTATTCTGATTTCATGGCATCAGGCAATGACTGAATGAGGCATGCGTGTGATCGTTACACGATACATTGTACATATTGATATCGATCATATTCCTGCGGGAAGTAGAAAGGGGTCGGCGGGGCATTAAATTTGCTTGAAAATCACACAAAACGTGGACTAGACAATATACTTCCAGTCTATCTATCATTCGCCAAGGTCTGCGCCCGTTTTCGGGCAAATCGTGAAACATTTGTAAATCATATTCGTCCCGATTATTTGTATATCGAAGAGCAAAACTCTTTTGACTTAGTTAAGACTCTTAACGTGACTTCGAACTGTGTCATCTACAACAACACGGTGCTACTTTTGTAAAGGTTATATAGCATAGATCAAAGAAGGCTGTCAAAAAGGGGGTATCTCGTCCGTCCCATAAAACATTAAAACAGCATCATTGACCAAAAATCGGC
>JABACO010000266.1:0-12500 GCA_013339895.1 Ephydatia muelleri | reverse complement strand
CTTCTGCATGTGGAGCTCCCTTGTGTCTGGTTCTCTATACATACGAGCTGGATAATGAATATTGTTACTAACTTCCTTCTGTCAGTTCTGTGTAAACGCACCACGGGCCCTGACCTACCACAATCTCTACTGATAGCCCAGGTGCAATAAAATTCATCACCATGAAGGCCTTTCAACTTTTCTTTAGCATGTCAGGACTACAATTGTATGTGTGTGTGTGTGTGTGTGTGTGTGTGTGTGTGTGTGTGTGTGTGTGTGTGTGTGTGTGTGTGTGTGTGTGTGTGTGTGTGTGTGTGTGTGTGTGTGTGTGTGTGTGCATGTGTGTGCGTGTGTGTGTGTGTGCATGTGTGTGTGTGATGTGTGTGTGCGTGCTTGTGTGTGTGTGTGTGCCATCATCATTAGTGAGTGATATAATTTACAGTGTGTGTGTGTGTGTGTGTGTGTGTGTGTGTGTGTGTCTGTCCGTGAGGGCATGTACATGTACTCTGTGTGAGCTAAAAACTTTGAAAAAAGTCATGCAAGTGGAACAAAACTGAGCATAGCGAACAAAAAGAAGTTTAGTAAGGGTTGTGCCCTATAAGACAGTTTTATTTCACATCTCCGAGAACGATGATGTGAGTGTCTATATACAGAGAACCAGCCATAAGGGAGCTCCACACGCAGGGACAGGGTGTAGAAATCAAATACATGCATAAAGCAGTTAAATGGAATATATTGCATGTGCAGGTGCAGAGAACAAGTTTAGAATAGACCTTACGTGCAATGTACATGTGTGTGTGTGTGAGTGTGTGTAGACATGCTTAATGTTGTTCATTAGTATGCGTGCGTACAAGTGTACTGTACATGAGTGTTACGTATGTGTTGTGCACAAGATTCTATTTCTGTAACAATGCAAGTGTACTGTATGTGTATGTGCTGTATGTGTGACAAATATATGGTGTCAGGCTGTGTACATAACAATGTGTGTGCACAAGTGTGTACATTCATGTACATGTACACTTTGTGAAAACAGTGTGAAAATGAGAACCCAAAGTCTCAGCAAGTGGTACAAGCCCAGTCTGTGTGTGTGTGTGTATGGGGGGGGGGGGGGGTGTACAGGCTATTTACATAACAATGCAAGGTGTATTGTTACACATGTACGTGCTTTGTGAATAAAGTGTGAGAAATAAGAGCCATAAGTCACTGCAAGCCCAGTCTGTGTGTGTGTGTGTGTGTGTGTGTGTGTGTGTGTGTGTGTGTGTGTGTGTGCTACATTCGTGCACACGAACGATTTGTGAAAACAGTGAGAGAAATAAGAACCCCAAGTATCTGCAAGTGGTACAAGCCAGTCTGTGTGCGTGTGTGTGCATGTGCGTGTGTGTGTGTGTGTGTGTGTCCATGTATGCGTGTGTCATGTGTGTGTGCACAGGCGTGTACAATTCATGCACATGTATACTTTGTGAAAACAGTGTGAGAAATAAGAACCAAT
Source organism: Ephydatia muelleri (assembly GCA_013339895.1). Classification (NCBI taxonomy): domain Eukaryota; kingdom Metazoa; phylum Porifera; class Demospongiae; order Spongillida; family Spongillidae; genus Ephydatia; species Ephydatia muelleri. The sequence goes on along the minus strand of JABACO010000266.1, from coordinate 11,032 downwards.
GTCACTGCAAGTGGTACAAGCCCAGTCTGTGTGTGTGTGTGTGTGTGTGTGTGTGTGTGTGTGTGTGTGTGTGTGTGTGTGTGTCCATGTATGTGTGTGTCATGTGTGTGTGCACAGGCATGTACAAGTATACTTTGTGAAAACAGTGAGAGAAATAAGAACCCAAAGTCTCTGCAAGTTGTACAAGCCCATGTGTGTGTGTGTGTGTTTGTGTGTGTGTGTGTGTCCATGTATGTGTGTGTCATGTGTGTGTGCACAGGCGTGTACAATTCATGCACATGTATACTTTGTGAAAACAGTGTGAGAAATAAGAACCAATATCACTGCAAGTGGTACAAGCCCAGTCTGCGTGTGTGTGTGTTTGTGTGTGTGTGTGTGTGTGTGTGTGTGTCCATGTATGTGTGTGTCATGTGTGTGTGCACAGGCATGTACAAGTATACTTTGTGAAAACAGTGTGAGAAATAAGAACCAATGTCACTGCAAGTGGTACAAGCCCAGTCTGTGTGAGTGAGTGTGTGTGTGTGTTGTGTGTGTGTGTGTGTGTTTGTGTGTGTGTGTGTGTGTGTGTGTGTGTGTGTGTGTGTGTGCGCGCGCACACAGGTGTGTACATTCATGGACATGTACGATTTGTGTGAGAAATAAGAACCCAAAGTCTCTGCAAGTTGTACAAGCCCATGTGTGTGTGTGTGTGTGTGTGTGTGTGTGTGTGTGGCGTGGACGTGTTTGTGTGTGCAAAGATACAGTAGGTAGGTGTGTGGCAGGTAACAATGCAAGTGCGTAGTGCATGTTCACGTGCTATGTGAGCTAAGTTATAGCATCCTTGCGCAGTGTAGCCGAGTGGGCGTGACAGGAATGAAGTTAAACAAGCAAATGTGGGAAAGCTTTATAATACACTACTAGGTACCGAACGGTGATGCGAGTGACTAGGAAAAAAAAAATCCTTACGCGCGTCCGCGACGTGGGAGGCGGCGACAACCATCAGGCGCTAGCTAGCTGACAACCATTCACTTGGATCCGTTAATTCGGTACGATCGTCATATAACTCATCTTCTTTGACCTCAGAAAATAAAACAAAACAACAAAAAACAAACAGACACTGAGTTGCGAACGGCTATATAGCTTAGTTTAAGGCGGAGATTGGGCGGAACAAGGAAGTGATTAATATTCATGCGGAATGGGAGAATGGAACTAGGGTTGCCTGGGCAAATCGAGCAGGAAATGTGCATTAACTTTGCACGCCTGTATCTCCGCAACGGATAGAGTGAAAATTAACGAACAGAACAAATCAATAGCTATAGGACCCCTCTACCTACAAACCGAATTTGAAGCGATTTGATTACTCCTGCCGAAAGTTATGACGGGTTCATACCCTGTGGGGTATCGGACGTTGCACTACGGGCACGGAGCAAGTGCAAGACCCCCAAAAGTATTTTACCATAGAGAAATGGTGTAGTATGAAGTGGTGAAAATAGGAAGTCAATGGCGTGTACCGTTCGGAAGTTATAGCGATTCAAACGTGAATGATTTTTATAACTTTTTTATATATATAGCGAAGGCTCATTTTCTCGGAAACTGACCCAATTATATATATGGGACAGTTTCCACGAAAATGGCCCTTCGTTTATAAGTATAAAATCATATAAAATTGCTTTGCATTTGAATCGTAATAACTTCCGAATGATTAAGGCTATCAACTTCCTATTGTCAACACTTCATACCACACCATTTCTCTACGGTAGAATACATTTTGGCGTCTTGCACTTGCTCCGTGCCAAAATTGCAACGTCAGATACCCCACCGGGTTCAAACTCAACATAACTTTCTGTAGGAGTTATGAAATCGCTTCAAATTTGGTTTGTAGGTGTAGAGGTCCTATACCTATCGATTTGTTCTGTTCGTTAATTTTTATGCCATCCGTTACTGAGATACAGTTGAACAAACTACGTGCACGTTTTCCCGCTTGATTCGCGCCAATGTTATAATCCCCGCCTCCCCATACATTGAGCGGAACGTAATTTGCCCAAATCATTGGCGCGAATCGAGCGCGAAAATGGGTACGTAGTTTGTTCAACTGTATCTCCGTAATGGATGGCATAAAAATCAACGAACAGAACAAATCGATAGGTATAGGACCTCTCCACCTACAAACCGAATTTGAAGTGATTTCATAACTCCTACAGAAAGTTATGTTGGGTTTGAACCCGGTGGGGTATCGGACGTTGCAATTTTGGCACGGAGCAAGTGCAAGACCCCAAAATGTATTTTACCGTAGAGAAATGGTGTGGTATGAAGTGTTGACAATAGAAAGTTGATAGCCTTAACCGTTCGGAAGTTATTACGATTCAAATACATAGCAATTTTATATACTTATAAACGAAGGGCCATTTTCGTGGAAACTGTCCCATATATATATATATAGCTACACATTAAAAGAAATACAGAACTACACTTTTTCATGTTTATGAATAGTATTTGTACAATACATACACTATTATTATTTAATCCGGACAGCCAGGCGTGATGCCACAGATGAAAACACCTCAATGGCTTCAGCTCCCCATGCACCATAGGTTTATGTTAACAATTCTTCTTGGTCCACGGATGTAATCGCTTTTATTGTTGCCATGCACTCACGCACGATCTACTCTTTACAACGTACGTAGTGTGGAAAGTTTCTCAATCATCATGGAAGGTTATGTATTTTTCCATGTTGCATTTGGGTCTGGGTACCAATATAATTTCTGTGTTCCCTCCTGTCTCCCGCCCCGCCCCAACCTTTCTTCAATGCAGGTTATTTGTTGACTTGCACTTGGTGCACTTCGCATTTGGATATTTCAACCTCGCGGGCATCGCCACGTTCATCTTAATAGAGCTGCTGCTCTTAAGCATGGCCGTGTCTGTGCACCCGGCACTAATGGTAACCAGGAGGGAAGGAGATCATTTTAGAAGCACGCGGATCCAAATGTACTTAACCCTTGCGGTATAACATATCACCTGACATTTTACTAGTCGTTAGGTGATTTGGATCTGGGTAAGGCTACGGGATATGATAATTATAATAATTATTATTATTGATACTACGTACGTGTACAATACATACACAAGGGTACAATCTTAAACATAGCCTATAGTTAATTCTAAATACTTCTGGTGAGGATGGCAGTGGCATTGGCCCTCACTAGATGGAGGTTGAGTCTGCCATAGATGTCTTTAGGTACAGCCGACTTGGGCCTGCATGCAAGATTGGCAAGCTGAGAAGCCAACTGTGAGAAGGCTTCAATAGCTTCATTTCCCCATGCACCATATGTCTCTGCTACCAGGGGAACACACAACCAGCTGAGTTCTTTCTCCTGTGGGTAGGATTCGAAGTTCGCCTTGGCTTTGCTCTGAGTATTACCATTACTACTGAACAGGTATGCACAGTCCAGTAATTTTATATATGGGGGACAGTTATAATTAATGCATGTGTCTCTTCATAAGGTGAGACTCATAATGAAGACATACTCATACGTTCGAGAGACAGCCAAGAAGGTTCTCACACCTTGGAACAAAGATGACACCTCAGGTACACATGGACACCTTATTGAGCAAGCATTACATGTGGGAGAGGTGACTTTGCCACCCCCAGGCCCAGCAGTGGTGTATGCTGGCCAGATGGAACCCAAGGTTGGCTCCTTGGCCAACTATCTCTACTTCCTGTTTGCGCCAACCCTGCTGTATAGGGACAGGTATTCTAGGTAAGAGGGTGGGGCCATATAAGGTGTGGGACAGATATCCAAGGTAGAATTTGTCATTTTGTCTCATCTGTTATTAATATTTGATTCATTCATAAGGAATGATGGCCCAATAAATTGGAAGAACGTCATTGTATACCTATCTCAAGTAAGTGAGGACATGTTTGCATTACGTTATAACCACAGCCTTAAGCTTACACTGATTTGACCACTGCATTCCTCAGTTTGTTGCAATATTCCTGACCATCATGGTGATCTACCAAGACCTGGCCATGCCGCCATCTTTGAGGTAAGGGATGTTATGACCTTCTTCATTCCATTCACATTGCACAATGCAAATTAATTGGTTGCTATATCAAACAAAAATGTGGTTTGACATGTTGACTACGCAAATTTAGTTTACTTTTTTTCCCTTAAACTAAAAACATTGGTTTAGTTGTAAAAAAAAGAATATACAGGGTGTTTCACAATCAAGGAAAATTAACCACAAGCAGTTAATTAAGCGGTAATTGTTGCTAAAAGTTCTAACAGCAAATGAAGTCATGCTGGTGAAATAATATTAATATAATCTTTAATTGTAATTGATTTTGATAGACCCCTATTCATTTCAGTTAAATATTATTAATGTTAATAAATGTAGGGTGGGTGATTATCTAAATTCTGAAAACTGTATTTATTTAACTACTTCCGTTTTATTCTTTTAAAATTAGGTGCTATTGGAAATTATTAATTCATTTTCGTTAATTTTTATGTCTTTAATTATAGTTAATTTATTATATAATTAATACTTAGTTTGTTTACGTCAACGCTTAAGCCCACATTATTACAGCATTTAGCAACTAATTAGCTGTTTGTGGTTAATTTATAAACAATTTTCGTTGATTGAGAAACACCCTATTGAGAAAAAGAAAAACTTCCGTTTGAAAATCTTTATTGTAATCCATCTCCTATAATATTTATAACTATCATCTAGTTGATTTACTGAATATGCTAAACTGATGAGTTGGTTAATGTGCAGCATTTGTGGGTAAGATGCATGCAGCAATGTAAGGTGCAGAAAGGGTTATACACAAGTACGTAAGTGTCACAGCTATCTTTATACACAGCGCTCACAGCTTGGGATCTAGTGTTGGGCACACTTTGCATCAATCAGATGCTACTACTAGGAACCTTTCACGCAAACATTGGCGTCCAGCTATACTAAACATGCCTTATTGCACATCTAGCTTAATGGACAAAATACTCTGCTCCTTGGTAGTATGAGCATCACCTTTTCAAAGATTGATGGTAGATTTTTTGACCACGGTTAACCTAGCGTACCTACATTGTAGCTTTTACATAGGCATGAAATACGTGCAAGTCAGTGCAATATACTAACATGCATGTAACCAGCCATGTACATACTGAATCCATAAACTTAGGTGGGGTACTGGTGGTGTAAGCACATCTTGTGTTGTAACAACCCAACTGGCTAAAGGCGGATGGAGATAGAGTGATCTGGCATTTACATGGGTTACACCATTCCTGCTCTTGGAATAAATATATGTAGTGATGGAATTAGTGAAGCCATCTAAATTATGTGTGGAAAACATAATTACTAATTTTAGTTAGTAACCAATCATGTCATGTACTTCTAAGGTTACAAGTATGCACGCATGCATGCAGCATGAAGTTTCACGCTTTTTATTTACACTATCATGGTAAAATCCATGAATGCATGTATTGACTTGCATGGCATCCACAGAGTTCAAAAATAATTCTACTCGATACTAGCATCACATAGCAACTACATGTATTACACCAAACAATTCATGTGTGAGAAGCACTCTTACATGTTAAATGTTCATCAGCCTTCTAACCTACTGTGTGCGTGGCATGTGCATGTGTGGGCAAGGTGTGTGCACTGTTCCTATGGGAATACTTGAAGTTATATTAGTAATCCAAAAATAGTATTCTGCACTTTAACATGGGTTGGTTTGAAATAAAAACTAATTTGTATTCAAATCAAAATGTTCAGTTTAATGATTAACCTTACAAATTTGGTTTCATAAACAAGCCATCAAAATTTTAAACCAACTGTTTGGTTTGATGTAGCAACCCATTTATTTACATTGATGTACAATATCAGCATATTTTGTTACATTCAAGTGTGCAAGTGGATGGTGCAGGATGGTGGAAATATAACCCAACTACAATCAAACTCTGTAACATTTGAACACATACTGGTCTCACCTACACAGCCTTGCTGACGTGCTTAAATCACTGGTGTATTCCTGTGTGGCTGGTTTTGCACATATAGCACTGTTCAACGTTGGTGTGATCCACTCCTGGATGAACTTACACGCCGAACTGTTGCGCTTTGCAGATCGACAGTTCAACAGCGTAAGACCTTCATTGTTTCCACCTTGGGCTCCACCTCTTTGCCCCTTAATGTCATCACTGCAACAGCTTTCATACCATTAGGATGTAATCATCACCACCTGCCCACAAACAATTACCATAGTAATTTCACATCCTCACTCACACATGTACAGGACTGGTGGACAGCGGCATCTTACCCTGTTTACTATCGCAAGTGCAATGCAGTTGTTTATGACTGGATACATGCCTACATGTACACAGATGTTAAGAATGTGAGGCCAACCCCCATAGTGATGCCCCTCCCCACCTTACCAACTTTTAACCCTAAGGTGCTGAGTGCCTATGGCTTTGGAAGTGCTGTACCGGCATGTTTTTGCATACTTGTATCAGCATTGATGCACGAATACGTTTTTGCTGTTGGCCTGGGCTTCTGTCTACCATTCATGTCAGTATTATTTGGAGGGCTTGGGGGTGAGTTGTAGTGTGTTGCACATTAGGGCACATAATAATGGTAGATGTTACCCACATCATAAATATATCAGTTAATGCACATTGCTCATGTATGAATAATAAGTGAACCATTAGTAGGTATATGTCAGACTATTGTGCAATACAATGTCATTCATCCCTCCTCTTTCTAGCTTTAGTCTATATCATCACCCAATTCTTCGGTCTTAGTGCTGTAAGGAGGGGCTCCAACACGTTCATCCTCCTGGCCACAGGTATAGGCATGGGCCTTCTAGCCTTCTTTTACATATTGGAATTTGGATCACGCCAGTACTACTGCCCGCGAGAAAATCAGTTTCTGATTTCTTCTTCAGTTCTCGCTTTCTGCAGTGCTACGGAGAGTTTAATTAGTCTGTAACTGTTGAAATAAAACAATGCATTATTTTACCTTCATGTCAATTAATCATTATTTTGTCTTCATGAAATAATCATAGTTTTACCTTTGAATTTTACATTCATCGTATTGGAATACTTAGAGTGGTTAAAGCAACCACTATAAAGCTGTCAGAACTGAATTATTAGTTAAATGTTCCAAAGATGAATGTTTTGACTGATATTATTACGAATTACATCTTTTAATATTATTTTTGATGACACAATAAATTATAAAATTCAGATTTTGCACGAAAACGGGTTTCAATTTGCCCAAGCACTAGAACTTTAACACCGGGTTTACGTAAGACGGGGAAATTCAAAAAGTGAAAAATTCCCTCCGAGTGGAATTGCTATTTTCTAATGCAGCCATCTGCTATAATAAGCATTTTGATAGGTCACTGCATATTTACGACTGTCTTGGGGACAATTGCCTTGGTCAAAAAAGGCCCGTAATGTCGGACAACCCAGACAACGGGCCGTGACAGGTGCACTTTTTTTCTAAGCAATTACAGAGCAATGTTACACGTTCATACCATTGTATTGGTGGTATTTATTGTTAAAATGCATTTGTAGCTGTTTCTGTACCTCTGTCTTTTCGTTTAGCTAGTTTTATAAAGAATTGGCACCGTTCAACCGCTAATTAGGCTACGCCCACACGCGGATTGTATACGTCGTTTGAGATACAAATTAGACAAGAATATCAGTATATAGCGCAGGGTATCGCGCCAATGCTTAGCAGGGTGTAAGCTATGCTATACAAAAGTGTTGGTTGGTATTGGTAGAGATGCACCATGTGTTGATTGGTATTGCATGGGGATGCATTTGTTGGAGATGCATAAGGTCTATACAGGTACATATAGCGTTGGGTGCTGTGTGCATATCAAGCAGTATCTCTTATCTGAGTGCAGGTATCAAGCTGCAGCATCCCTTTTCCCTTTGGACTTTTATTTCAATTCTGAATATGTATACGCAAATTGAGAGAGTTAATGGTGGCATATAGAGTTCATTTACAGGTGTAGCTTACCTTCACCCAAGTTAGGAATACGAAATGCACTGGCATGCAGTATTATTGCTCTTTTGTTGCATCCTGCAGTACAGCACCGTAAGAGGTTGCTGGGGGCGTGGTCTAAGAAGGAGCAGGAGCTTGCTTGGAGAGATCGCGTACTTGATGATGAAAACGTCAACTGCGAAGATCCATTCCTCCGGTCCGTGTGCACATTTCCAGTCCCCTCAGATTGGCATATTACCATATGCATGCACACACGCCCGACTGCATGAAGAATGTATAATTCCAAAATCATCACTTTATAGTACACCCCTATTTGTCGAATGCTGGAAATGTGCACACGGATGAAAAGGATCGTCGCAGTTGATGTTTTCATCATCAAGTATGATCTCTTCAAGCAGCCTCCTGCTCCTTCTTAGACCATTACCCCCAGCAACCTCTTGCGACATGTTTATGCCCTGTGAATGGAACTGGTTACTCGATACATGTTCCTGTAGTTGACGGTTTCGGCAGTAGTGACGGAATTGAACAATATAGCCTCGATGCTGGCACTCGTATATAGGCAAAAAAAAAAGAGCTAAATAATAGCGGCCGGTATAAAACAGCACGGCGCAATTGTTTTGTTCCACCGCTAGCACTGGGATACATTTATAGGTGCATCGGCGGCAGGATAAGATTGCGGAATCGGAATTAATTGAATTTTGCAAATAGGAGGGGGTAAATTCAAAGATCAAAAAAAAGGCTCTATTATCATACATATGGATGGATATATGAGTGGTTACGATACTGTAATACGCTATATAAGGTTTTAAACTTGGTGGGTTGTTAGCATTTAAAATAGAGTGTTTGTTGAAGGTATACTGGGATCCCCGGCCCAACTTCAATTACGTTCGTTAAAGCTTAAGCTTTCAAGCTCCTCAAGCTTAACGACCCCAAGCAGCTTCACACATATTTTAGAGAGTTTGAGCTTTAATTTCAATTCATAAAGCTATGAGTTTCTTAGCAGATGACAATCACTGTATGTCTTAAAGTGCATGGGCATCATGTTTTGGGCCTTGCTGTTAGCTACATATAGTTCCCAGTTTATGATACGTGCTGTTGCTAAAGAGCTTCTTTAGTGTCGTTTAACTTTTTAGTGTATAAGAGCAACCTTTTTGACACCCAAAAAGCATATAGCTATTCATTTACAGACGTTTCAGCTGAGGCAGTCAGGCAGACAGCGATCGTAGCTGCAACCTGATCGGGTAGTGGTAGTGTGATTTTCCTGGACACTAGCAACATTGTAAATTCATTTTATGAGTTCACATATAGAGTACGTAGTAGGTAGTGTGGCGTTGTAATGTTTAGGAGTCTCTATGAAGAGGTTTGACCTCGTAGATAGGGAGTTTGTCCGCTTATGATGTCCTAAAAGCGTACCTTTTGTGTAATCTTCCCAGAAAAGTGGTTTGGATTCTATAGTATTTGAGCGCATATATTGAATCAGACACACATATTGAGTGGCGTGATCAATATCTCTTGTATGTTGTGTATGTGTTACAGTAGCAAATGGCTAGCAAGCTTCGTTGGATAGATCGCGCAAGAATAGGAAGAGAAAATCCCAACAACAACAAAATCAATGGGGAATCGTAAAAAACTGGAGGCCCTCAAAGAAAGTGTTTTAAAGAGCATAAAGCTTGTATCTACTTTCTCGGCGAAGCTTTCGTGCATGCAGCTAGCCATCATGACTTGGGTCAAGTACATGTATGACTTTGGCTGCTTTTTTAGACAGCTTCATTCTATGCGTGTCTAACTCCTCTCTCGTCATCAAAATAGCGCTTTAAAGGATCGTCTATAGCAGACAGTCAACGCTGCCTTAGGAACACAAATTTACGGAATTACGAAATGCGGATGAATCCCGTAATCTTTCCCGTTTCCAATCCCTTTAATTCTATTATCTATGATGATACTATCTAACTTTCAGGACATTGGATGGTGCCCAAAGGGTGCTTTAATGGTCTAGGCGTTTGTATTGGCCTACTTGAAAACACTTTAAAATTACTATAGTTATTCTTCAGTATAGTAGATTAAGTTAGATTTCATATGTCATAGTACAGAGCATCACCAAGTAGCCCTTTTTGTAATATGTTGTGTTAATGTTGTGACAATTGTATTTAATACACACGGTCTGACACGGACACGTTACCATTAAAGCACACATTTGTAAACAAAATCCAATTGACATCTTAACAGAGGAGTCTATGCATATTGTTGTAGAATTGCAATAAGATAGTGTCCACACATAGACGTTATCAAGTCCTTTATTCATATCGAGAGTTACCTTAAGATTTGAGCCCGATTATGAATTTCATTAAAAAACGCGACCCGCTCGATCGGATCGCTTAGATTTTTGTCATTATCGAACAAGACGTTAAAAACATGCAGTTTAGCGTTTGTTTGATGTGACAAAACCGCTTGTTGCGGAGAACAAAACACTTGTCTAAAGTCGTACCCAGTCCCACGTATTGTTGTCGGTCACTTTTTTTCCCCCACGCATAACTCTGGATAGGAACACTTCTAAGGAATAAAAACCACACCAATCGCTTCAGAATTGGTCGCCATACTCGCGTCAAATAGTCGAGCTACAAGGTATACAGGTTGTATTAGCAACTAACGTGTACTAAAGAGTCGTGAGAACTCCCGACGATTATTTTGCTTTATGCACTGCTTGAATCTACAAAAAGAACCTCCACATGGATTTTTGTGATTGGTCAGGTGTAATGAATAGCTTTACTAATCAACGGTTGTAGGTTTGTCCTGATAATCACATGTACGTATGATTGCATGACTTCTGTTTTTAACTAATGTACATGTGTACCCAGTACCGTCCAGTTCAATCATGTATTCTATTCCACACATCGTTTTAAGTGATTTTGTGTGTATATGTACTGCTGCTAATTTCACTATTCATTTTGTTTACCACTGTAGTTACTCCCTGTATGAACCAAACCATACTGTACTAAGGGAGTATAAAGGTGGCCTAGAAAAGGCTATTCTAAGAAATAGCTTGTTA
>JABACO010000265.1:0-48602 GCA_013339895.1 Ephydatia muelleri | reverse complement strand
TTGCATACAAATGAAATGCAGTGTATAGTTATGGCACATTTGTGTTTTGCTTAATTATCCTCCTTATAATGCAGTATCAAAAATACGTCTTCTATTACATATTGAAAGGATGTACATGTACATGTATGCTATAGTACATGTATACTATTTTTATTAAAGTATTGTTTGTGTTTTTCACTTTGTGTTCTCCCATGCAGGCTGCCGAAACTGCTCTCAACACACTGAACAAGAACAACCTCACGGAGCTCAAGTCCTTTGGGAAACCCCCTGGAGCTGTTGTCAACGTGGTGGCAGCTGTCATGGTCCTCATGTCCCCACCTGCTAAGATCCCCAAGGACCGCTCCTGGAATACGGGGAAAGTCATGATGAGCAAAGTGAGTGTCGTATTGTTTGTGCATGTGTAGGCAATGCTGCCATGTATAGGTCGTATGTAGGAACGTAGATGTGTGTGGACATGTACTGCATGAATAGTGTATTTATCTGCACACGCATGCCTGCTTGTGATGTGCTTTGGTGTGCGCGCGCACGTACGCATACAGTATTTATTTGTGTCTGCCTGGTACATGGAGGGTGTGCATGGCGTATGTACACATGTATGCAAGTGCGTTAATGTGCGCGTGCATTCAAAAGCGTATTGCCTTGTACATACTGTGCTTGCATGTACAGTTGTGTCACATGGCTGTTCCAATGTCTAGGTTGACCAGTTCCTCGAATCGTTAATCAAGTTTGACAAAGAGAACATCGCGGACCCCAACTTGAAAGCCATTCGCCCCTACCTCGAAGACCCCGAGTTCGAGCCCGAGTTCATCCGCTCCAAGTCCTTTGCCGCGGTGGTCTGTGCGCCTGGGCCATCAACATTGTCCGCTTCTACGAGGTATTCTGCGACGTGGAGCCCAAGAGGAACGCCCTCAAGGCAGCCAATGCAGAGCTAGCCGCGGCCCAGGAGAAGCTATCCAAGATCAAGGCGAGGATAAAGGAGCTGGACGATAACCTAGCGGAGCTCACCAGGGAGTTTGAGACGGCCACCGCTGCCAAGCTCAAGTGCCAGCAGGAAGCAGAGGCCACGGCGCGCACCATATCGCTGGCCAACAGGCTGGTGGGTGGTCTGGCATCAGAGAAGGTCCGTTGGGCAGAGTCTGTGCAGTCATTCAAGAAAGACGAGAAGACGCTGGGTGAGGAGTTGTTGGTGGTTGGTGGTCTTGGGTGAATCGTGGGGGCCGGGGATATTATTGTTCTTTTTTTTTGGGGGGGGGGGGGTGGGTGGAGGGATCATGGAAGTTGAGCATATGTGTTATACATGTATGGTATTGGAAGTGCTGCTGAGTTGTTACCTTTGCTACATTCTCTCTCATTAGCTGGTGACCTGTTGCTGACAGCCTCCTACCTCTCCTACGTTGGGTGCTTTACACGGTCGTACAGAGAAGACCTGCTGAACGGCAAATGGATACCATTCCTCAAGACCTTAGAAGTAAGGAGTGCGACGGAGTTGCTCTGTTCATGCTCTAAATATAGCACCCAATGCATGTGACCATAGAGCATGCACATGCATGTGCAGTACCGAAGCATACATTGTGGCTTTGCACCATTGAACACCACATCTCTTATCCAGCCTCTTAATATGTGTGTGGGATCCTTTCTTTCCACAGCCTCCAATACCTGTGACTGAGGGACTCGATGTTCTAGGACTACTGACAGACTCAGCCAAGATTGCGCGCTGGAACAACGAGAACTTGCCAAACGACAGGATGTCCATTGAGAATGCGACCATCCTCACCAATGCTGAGCGCTGGCCACTGATGATTGACCCTCAGCTTCAGGGAGTCAAATGGATCAAAACCAGGGAAGGGGATGGTCTCAAAGTAGTCAGACTTGGAACCAAAGGGTGAGTGCACATACTAGTGTAGCACAGAGACCTTTGTGTGACATGATGGTTCATATTTATGCTTCACATGTTTTGCATGTGTTTTGGTAGGGATATTAGATATGTTCCTTTAAAATTACATGTACTGGTTTGAAGTTCAATCAAAAGTACTGTAATTTCATTTTGCAAGTAGCCACACCATGCCTATAGGTATTGGTACTGACCCATTACATGTAGGTGTATGGTCACCTCCCATAGCATCACTAAAGCTGACCTCTTTCGCTGTTCCCTATACCTACGCAGGTACCTGGATGCCATAGAGCAAGCAGTGTCCAACGGTGACTGCCTCCTTCTGGAGAACATTGAGGAATCAGTGGACGCCGTGCTGGACCCACTGCTGGGCAGGAACACCATAAAGAAAGGGAAGTGCATCAAGATAGGGGACAAGGAGGTGGAGTACCACCCCAAGTTCAGGCTCATCCTGCAGACCAAGCTGGCCAACCCACACTACAAGCCGGAGATGCAGGCCCAGACCACGCTCATCAACTTCACTGTCACTCGTGATGGGCTGGAGGACCAGCTGCTAGCCGAGGTGGTTGCCACGGAGAGGCCTGACTTGGAGAAGACAAAGGTGCAGTGTATGGATACTTAGCCACATGTGCCTTGAAAATTCTGAACATTTTACATGCATGCAGCGTAAACTTGTAAACTTTTGTGTATGCCAGAGTTACTTTGCACAAAGAAATGCTGCACTCATAAAGACTCATGCTGAATCACTACTGATTTGATATTGTGCTCCGTCTGAAACATAGCTTAGCATGGTTCTCTGCAACACTGACCAACACTGACCCACACTGTCCTTCCCCATCCCCAGGCCGAGCTAACAAGGCAGCAGAATGAGTTCAAGATAACCCTGAAGGACCTGGAGGACTCCTTGCTCTCAAGGCTCTCTGCAGCCGGGGGAAACTTCCTGGGAGACACAGCCCTGGTAGAGAACCTGGAAACGACCAAGCGCACAGCCAGTGAGATTGAAGAGAAAGTGAAAGAAGCCACCGTCACGGAAAAGAAGATCAACGAGGCCAGAGAGAACTACAGGCCTGCAGCAGCTAGGGCTTCATTGCTGTACTTCATTCTCAACGACCTCATCAAGATCAACCCGCTCTACCAGTTCTCCCTCAAGGCTTTCAGTGTTGTGTTTCACAATGCAATTGACAAGGCAGACAAATCAGATGATCTGAAGCAACGTGTGTCCAATCTGATTGACAGCATCACCTACATGGTGTTTGTGTACACCTCCAGAGGCCTATTTGAGAGGGACAAGCTCATATTTACTTCCCAAGTCACATTCTTGGTAAGTGGCAGTCATGCGGATTAATTTATGTTTTAGCATGAGTTTATGTACAGTACAGAGCATGTGTGTGTGTTAAAATGCATGCAGCCTGTGTCATGTAATGGTGTTGGATGGGACTTGCTTTGATAGTCTATGCATTTAGACTGCAACAAGCGAAATGATTAGTGTATGCATTGCTTTCACTGACGCGTATTACATGCATGTAATTTGAGTTGCACAACATATCTGGGCATTACCGGCACATGTCTATGGACATAGGATTCTGCTCAAGATTTCTACAAATATATGTAGTGGTCAACTGATGGTCGTTTTCATGTGCATGACGTTCTCCTTCTCCTTTGCCTTATTGCACAAACCAGTGGTTTCATGGTCAAATATGTGAACTTTTTATTTTGCTGTTACAATGTGACATACTCAGTTGAGACAACTTGTAACCATTAATTCCATTCCAAAAACAGGTTTTAACTATGGGAAAGCAGATAGAACCCACTGAACTGGACTTTCTGCTCCGATTCCCAGCTACCCCCAATGTCACAAGCCCAGTTGACTTTCTGTCACACCTGTGCTGGGGTGGTATCAGGTCTCTCTCCAACCTCGAGGCCTTTAAAAACTTGGACAAAGACATTGAGGGCTCAGCCAAGAGGTGGAAGAAGTTTGTGGACAGTGAGTGTCCTGAGAAGGAGAAGTTCCCAGGGGAGTGGAAGAATAAGACCTCCCTGCAGAGGCTGTGCATGATGAGGGCACTGAGGCCTGACCGAATGACCTATGCAGTGACGTAAGTGTGCAAAGCACTGCTCTGTGTGTGGTGTGTGTGTGTGTGGTGTGTGTGTGTGTGTGTGTGTGTGTGTGTGTGTGTGTGTGTGTGTGCATGCGTGCGTGCATGTGTGCGTGCGTGCGTGTGCATGGTGTGTGTGTGTGTGCGTGTGTGTGTGTGCATGTGTGTGCGTGTGCACATTATATGTACATTATGTATACATACGCATGTGTACATTGGACCTGTGTGTGTACATTGGACCTGTATATGTGAGGGAGGTGGAGTTGGGAAGAGTCAAAAACAGTAACATGTACTTAACATTTGTTTGTTAGTAACAGAGACAGCACTTGTTGCTGACCAATGGGTGAATGTGGATGTGCAACAAAACTGTACACTTGGAGAGTTCTGTGTTTAAATGTATGTATTCATTGTGGTGTGGGCATCAGATTGTGGTTTGTCATTCAGAGCCAACATCACTTTATGAAGGCTGCCTTCACCACCCACCAATGTGTAATTTGCCTAAATGCAGCCGCATTGTACTGCCTCCTTAACCTCTCTTTTTCTGTCACCTACCCACTCTCTCCGCAAAACAGCCTCTTTGTGGACGAAAAGCTGGGCACCAAGTATGTGGAGAAAAGGAACATCCCATTCGAAGTATCCTACCAGGAGACATCTCCCGGTACTCCTGTGTTCTTCGTGCTGAGCCCTGGGGTAGACCCCCTGAAGGACGTGGAAAGCTTGGGCAAGAAGCTGGGCTTCACAATGGACAATGGAAACTTCCACAATGTCTCCCTGGGACAGGTGAACCAAAAAAAAAATGGCAGTCCAAAAGAGTTTGAAACTATTCTTTCTTTCCACCTCTCTCTCACACCTTCACGTGCCTGCATAGGGTCAAGAGGATGTTGCTGAGCGAGCGTTAGATGTGGCCGCGAAAGATGGACACTGGGTCATCCTGCAGGTAGGTCGCATGGGAGGGTGTGGCTGCACCTCCAGCATCACATGACCCAAGCGGGCGGAGTTTTCGCATCTTGAATGTCAAATTACCTAAATTGAAAGGGAGTACACCTCTGCATTTTCATTTGGTGTACAGAGTTAGGATTCAGTAAGAGGGGAGAAAAGGGAGGAGGAGTGCATACTACTTGTCAGTTGTATGCACACGGTCTGTTTATCTCCAACTGTCTCGTTCTTTTCGAAACGCACCTTCTGGACAGAACATTCACCTTGTTGCCAAGTGGCTGGCCAGGCTGGACAAGAAGCTAGAGCAGTACAGTGAAGGCAGCAACAAGGCCTATCGCGTGTACATGTCAGCAGAGCCAGCTGGATCCAGGGAAGGTCACATCATACCCCAGGGTATCCTGGAGTGCTCCATCAAGATTACCAACGAGCCTCCCACGGGCATGAGGGCCAACCTGCATAAAGCGCTGGACAATTTTACACAGGTGACTTGCTTACGTGTTTGTACATGCGTATTGCCATGCAGTGTTATGTACATTTACGTACTTGTATGCTATGTGCGTATAAGCATGTGCTGTATGAATTATGTGTTAGACGGGGTACGCTTGTGACATGCTGTGTGAGTATTGCATGTGGTATTTCTTAGTACACTTGTGTTTTCGGCTGTGGGTGGTGCATGTTCAGTGGCTTTTACACATGTGCATGTATATACATGCCTAGTTACATGCGTAGACTCTGGGCAATGCTGCACGCATGTGTAACGGGATTGCGTGTGACTTTGTTGCGTGCAATCTTGCAGTGCGTGCTGTGAACAAGCCTTATCAAAGTTTAGGTATCTCTCTGACGTGCAAACGCATGCACCCTGTTTCCATTACATTGCACGTGAGCCTCTGAACTTGATCGATTCGGTGATACTGATCGCCGCGCCTATAATGCGCGGACCATCAATCTGTATCAATGGGCTATTCTATTTAATGACCATACAGGGAGGGGGGGGGGGGGGGGGATGTAGGGCAAATCATGCAGTTATCTACGAAGGTTAGCTTTGCTATGCAGAATATCCAGGGTAATTTATTAATTATATATTGTCCATCCATGCGATCATTATTAAATTTCAGTGATGTGATGAAGGATTCTGAAGTACATCGGTCCGTATATTGATCCAGATTGGTGGCAACTAGCGTCCGCACTATAGGCGCGGCGATCAGTATTCGTCGACTCTTGCAATCCAGTTCAGAGGCTCACGTGCATTTGCAATGGGGATACTGGCCTACAAGAAATACAGAAACATCCTTCTAAATGAGGAAACGTCCTATGCTTCTCTTTCCGTATACAACTAAACTATCACACGCCCGAGAGTGCGAATAAACCCGGTGCAGGGGCGGATTCAGGGGGGGGGGGGGGGGGGGGGGGGGTCTAAAGACCCCCCTTGGCCCCAAGTAATGAATAATTAACTACAGTGTGGTTAATTAAATCAGTTATCTTATACCGCGAAATGAAAGGGCCGTTCCGTCGGATGTAAGCGCGTCAATGCAATGGATCTCAGATCCTTTTTCTCAGGAAACAGGTAGATCTAAGTAAACTGTCTGCCAAACATATAATATTTAACGCTCGATACACATGTGTATTTGTATGTCATTTAGATCAGCTGTTGATCACGGTGACGCTTCAGGTGCACACGCACAATGGCGTTACGTTAATTACTGAGCAGCAGGAACCACAGCAGTGTGAAGAGCAAGACACAATTGTTCCCGTGGATTTGCCCAATGAAGAAGACTCAAGCCCAAGTCAGTGTCTTACGAAAGGGATCATATCATTAACGTCTTCTTTGGAGTACCCGAAAGGGCGCTTCATCCAGAGGTTGCCACTGGGGATCCTGTTGAGGCTTCGGGTGCATACAATGGCGGTGCGTTAATTACTGGGGGGTACCACAGCAGTGTGAAGAGCACTATTGTCCCGGTGGATTTGCCGAATGAAGATTCATGCCCAAGTCAGTGTCTTAAAAAAGGCCTCTCGTCATCAACGTCTTCTTTGGAAGTATCCGAAGGGGCGCTTCATCCAGCACTTGCCACAGGTGATCTAGGAAAAGTTGTAGAACTGAAAAGGGGATATAATCTTACTGACAACGAAAAATATTTTTGTCTTAAGAACCACTTTGTCCCACCCAATGGGTACACGTTTCCTAGTCGCATTATGAACGGGCAATCAAGATCGTTTCAGGCCAGTTGGCTTGAAAGGTACAATGGACTTGTGTACTCTGAATCAGAAGATGGGGGCTACTGCAAGTTTTGCGTTTGTTTGCAAAGTGTGATTCTAAAGTTAAAGAGCTTGGGATCCTTTGTTAGCAGGCCATTCAAGAACTTTAAAAAGTCAAGTGAACTATTACATGACCACTTTAATGATACAGGCAAGTCATGGTCAGGAGGGAAAAGTGCCATCAATATGCAGTGCAGGATGCAATGCAGTTGTCGTCTGTGGAAGGCCACCGTACTATAGCATTGATACCCAGTTGATCTCAGACCAAGCGGAGAAACGGATTAGAGAAAATCGGTTAAAAATTAGGTCTATTGCAGAAACAGTGATTTTCTGTGGAAGGCAAGGAATTGCTATGCGTGGCCACCGTGATGATAAACCAGCTATTCAAGAAAACTTGTGTGCCAACCATGGTAATTTTTTGGCACTACTGAAGTTTAGAATACAAGCCGGGGATACTATGCTCCAGGACCATCTGCTGAACTCTGCTGGGAATGCTTTGTACACTAGCAAGACAATACAGAATGAATTGATAACAATTTGTGGTGATCTACTTCTGAATGCAATACTGAAAAAGGTACGAACAACTCGCTTTTTTTCCATTATAGCAGATGAGGCAACAGATGCAGCCAATGATGAGCAGTTATCAATCTGTATCCGCTTTGTTGACGGTACTGTTCCCTGTGAAAAGTTCATAGCATTTCATGAATGCCTTTCTGGTGTCTCAGGTGAGGCTATTGCTGACAATATTCTCACAAAGCTTGAAACCTGGCAGCAACAGCCACAATTTCTTCGAGGTCAGGCATATGATGGTGCAGGAGCTATGGCAGGTTCATCAAAAGGAGCTGCTGCTCGCATCACTGCATGCAAGGTATCCCAAGGCTCCGTACACACATTGTGCATCACACAGACTCAATCTTTGTGTTGTCAATTTATGCTGTAAAATTCAAGAGGTGAGCAGCATGATGCAAACTGCTGACAATGTCTGTCGGTTTTTTAGCAACTCTCCTAAAAGGCAACTTGCTTTGGAAAAGTGGATAGCCAAATCTGTTCTGAAGAAAACGGAAGTGTCTTAAGGAAATGTGCAGAACTCGTTGGGTTGAGCGACATGAAGTATTTGAGGTATTCTCAGATTTGTTCCTTCCAATAGTAAGTTGTTTAGAGGCGATGGTAAACAGTACACAATCAGATTGGAATAGAGAAACACGTTCTGATGCCAACTCTTACCTTCTAGCTTTGTCACAGTTTTCCTTTATTGTTGCATTACATGTAACAGAGAGAGAGTTTTATCCTATGTGAAAGGGCTAAGTGTGAAGCTGCAAGGAAGATCTATTGATGCTGCTTATGCCTATATCAATGGTTAAGGCTGCACTTCAGGAAGCTCGACGTGGTATTGATACGTTTCATGAAATTGTTTA
This sequence comes from Ephydatia muelleri, assembly GCA_013339895.1. NCBI lineage: Eukaryota > Metazoa > Porifera > Demospongiae > Spongillida > Spongillidae > Ephydatia > Ephydatia muelleri. Next base: position 40,011 of record JABACO010000265.1, on the reverse strand, counting down.
TTCGGATGCAGTTGCACTGGCTCACAGTGTTGAAATTGAAGAGTCTTGTCCTAGAATTGCAAGCTACCAACTTCATCGGTCAAATACACCTGCAGTTAATGCTAGCCAGTATTACCGACGAACATGAACTATTCCAATGCAGGACCATTTAATTACTGAGCTTGACAATCGTTTTGAAGAAGAAGCAGCAGCAGGCATTGTTGGAGAGTTAGCACAAATTCTGCCTTCTGAATTGGTCAGCTCCTCTGTTCAGCTTAATCCAAGTCATTTCACAGAGGTTTTACAGCTATATAAGGATGACCTTCCATCAGCTAAGGCATTTCATAGTGAGCTGGATTTATGGCGAACGAAATGGAAAAGTGAGACTGTCAGAGCAAAGCAGCTTAATACACCTACAAAGGCTCTAAGTTTTGTTGACAAGGATTACTTTCCAAACATTTATGTAATCCTTGTCATATCGGCTACTCTGCCAGTAACTAGTTGTGAGTGTGAAAGGTCAATTAGCATGCTAAAGTTGCTGAAGACATCTCTTCGAAGCACTATGGGTAATGACAGATTAAATGGTTTGGCATTGATGCTGATTCATAGAGATGTGGAGTTGAATCCAGATGTGGTGGTTGAAGAGTTTTCTCGTCGTTATCCACGCAGGCTTTTGTTAATTAACCCATTTTCAGAGTAAAGGTTATACTTGATGCCGTCGATATTAAGTTGTTTTGGAACAGTATCATTGTGAAAAGTGCTTTAATTTTCATGCCAAAAAAACTAAAAAAGCGGCGCCAAGGGTGGGGGCACGCCCCCTCCCTACCCTTCCCCTTCATGAATTTAATCTTAGACCCCCCTTCCAGAATTCCTGGATCCGCCCCTGTGGTGTGTACGTTCCAAGTTCGAACACGTACTTTGCATCTAAAACTGTACGTCCGATGACGTCAGGCATGCACTGCGGTTAACTATTTGGCACCAGCACAAACAGGCGTTTATGATGCAGACAAATAAATAAAATATTGTCGATGCATTCGTGCGAATCACAAGTGAAGTGAATCGGGAGAAACGGTGCATGCTTGAGGGATAGCGTCGGGAGATGAGTAGGGAGGTGGATCATCACACGCCTCCCGATAAGGGGTGGTCCGTCAGCACTCGTGCTGCTGTGACTTGGAATATCATCACCAGGAATGTCTTCCAAATGAATCATCAGAATGGTCCCTTCATTCGGATCGCAGGTATTCGCGACCACGCATGCGTTCAGCTGCTCACGCAGGCTCTTCTTTCGACTTCTCCAGCAGTACAAACCAAGTGATGAAAATGCGACAACAGCAAGGATAAGTGCGCCTCCGAGTACGCTACCTGTAGTAGCAGCGATGATATCTGCACGGATAAAAATATATAGAAAAAAATTATGGCTATAGTGATACTGATATGCGTCATAGAGATATGCCAGTTTCGAATATAGTGACTTACAGTAGCAATCCGTTTCGTCGCTGCCGTCTAAGCAGTCTGATTTTCCGTCACATGCGCCACTTGAGGGAATGCAGATCTTGTTGCCGCAGCGAAACTCGGTTGTGGAGCACTTCCCTATGCATGTTTTTGCATAAAATGCACGTCTATATCGCTATATAAGTATCTTCATTTTTTTTAAATCACCTTACCACATCCAATTTCATCTCCGTTGTCGCCACAGTCATTCGCGTAATCGCAAACTTGACTCAGACTGATACAGCCGTTCTTGCACTGGAACCCGTGGCAATCATCCTCGCGACGTAGTAAGCCTATAAAGAACAGAAGCGAACATAATCCTCGAAATTCTCTCTGTGTGTCTCTTTATTTTGTTGTAAAGGAAAAGAAAAGACGCATCCTGACTGTGTTAAGAGAATTTACCTTGAGCTACAGATAATATATGAAACCAGCATGCTACCATAGCCACAACGAAGGTCCAAGAACCGACCATTTCTCGCGTCTCTTGCGATATCATTTGGTTTTATGCTGCACAAACATAGGAACTGAATAATACGTTAATGACGTAACGCGAGGTATGACTTCCTAGCTAAGATTGCGTGCCATGACGTATGAATTGGTGTCATAGAATTAAAATCTATACTGTTCATGTGAAGCATTACCTGCACACTGTTAAAAAAAGGGTGTTACCACAATACACTTAGGGGTGTTCGTACGCCTGTTTAGGAATAACACCCCATGGAGTGTAGTGGTAACCGCTCAGGAGTGTTACAGCCAACACCCCTGAAGTGTAGCCATTACACTCTAGTGGGTGTTGACACGGGTATTAGAAGTTCGTGTATGCACCGTAATCTTACGATACAACATAAATTGATCTTAATAAACTATACAACAACAATTGATGATTTTAATAAAAAGTTGATAATAATACAAACACACAGCAAAACTATAAACATGTCTTTAGGGCCTATACGACGATCAAGTAGTCCTGGAGTGTTTCTCTGCATGCTTCGAACACTAAACAAATGAAGAAAACACATGCATATATATAATGGTCAGGAGACATGTCTAACCTTTTAACTCTTTCAAGGGTAACAGAGCAATATTGCGCCACAGGTGCTATACTAAAGCCACTCTGTTTATCTAAACCGTAAACACTTTTGTGGTGACAGCACATGTCAAAAATTGTTTCCTGGACATATTAGTGTAAGTTGTTTGCAAACTAGGTTTTCCTGCAACGCGGAAATGCTACATGTGTACAGCCATAATTGGCTTCGCCCGAGGAAGAGTTAAATTGAATCTTGGGTGCCAACATCAGTCCGACAACGGTCATGTTCGCTAAGCAGATCGGTGACAATAACAACGTCAATCGTACCGATTGTTAAGCTTACCTCGAAGGCTTGCTAGTGTCATATGACCTTTGTAAGGTAAGGTAGGGCGTTATTTAACGCGACAAGGTACTTACCTGCTTTAAGCAGTGGCTCATTATAGTGAGTAGCGCAGCACACAGTAGTAGCCGAATTTTCCTTAGCTAGAGCGTATAAACAGGCATTCCGGTCCGATCGCGAACTGCTGTTCTCGATGAACTCTCGGTTCTTTTCTAGGACGTCCTCCCCCCCAATTATTAACCAGCCTTTGATGTAATCAACGGTGTCCCGTAACTGTCTCTCAAGAGCATTTCACATTCTATACACTATTCAAACCTCTCCACATGAATTCAGGGAGGTAGGTGTCTGTCAAACAGATTTGAATATGCATAGTCCTCTCTTCTCTCATCAGACGCTTACAGGAGCTCCACATCGCTTCCACCCTGTGTGTGTGTGCGCCTGTAGCCAGGTCCACAAAGTGAAGTGAGTGGTTGACAGACTCATGTGACATCCCGGTGGTTGCAGTAATTCTACTGTATGCCTTCCATTCATCGCTGTAGATGATACTGCCAGGACAAATGTGCTGCTGGATGAGAGGGAGGAGTGTGGCAGCATCTCTGTGATCGACCTCGACTAGGAAGCACTCTCCAGTTATAACTCTCCAATTATTCTCTCCGTTGCTACATGCATGTTCCATATCGAAACTGCTCCTCCCCAGACCAGAGGGTAACCTGTGCACTCTCCCATTCTGGCTGCTATGGTTACCTTATTGGTTATTCCAAAACTGACACTGTGCCCATCCCATCTACACTCTATACACACATTGTACTCACATATGCACAATGTGAGGTTGCTCTGTATACAGCTCAGGAATGTCCCTTTGGCCCCCCACCATCCCCTCCCCGGCCATTATTCAATCAACGCCACTGTCAGTATCTGTGTGTGTATGTATTTGTGTGTGTGTGCATGTGTGTGTGTGTGTGTGTGTGTGTGTTGTGTGTGTGTGTATTACTGCATGCTTGGTGTGGTGAAAGATTAAATTGCCCAAGAGTGCAAGCCAGGTTCTTTGTTCCATCACCTACCCCACGTTGCCTCAATCATCCTCTACCAGCATACCTGATAGCGTGTGTGATGTGTACAAACCGTAATGATCATTGAGGCCAGGGGGCCAATGGAGTATGAGGGTAGATGAAATATAACATAGCAATACATACAGCCTCAACACAGTCACTGACACTACTACACACATGCACATGCACACGCATATGCATGCTTAAATGATGATGGAAGTATGATGCATGATTAAGATTTGATAATTCAATACTTCAACCAGATACATTTATGCATATTATCACTAGATGGATACAAAGAGCCACAGAATGGACAAACCCTTGGAGGCTATTGGGAAGTCCAGCCATACTTGGGAACAGAGTTCATTCTCCTTCAACGTGTATCCTGTTCACTTTCAGTTCACTGTAAATGCAATGACCATTCCGTGCACACTGTCTACATCACATGCACACCTGCATGTGTGTGTATGTGCATGTGGCCATGTGTGTATGCAGGCCTGTAGCCAGGGGGGTCAACTGGTCAATCCCCTTGTTTGATGCCTGATTGCGAGGGGACCCCCCGACCCTCGCTTTCATATTTGGCTAAATGTGAGGCCCCCCTCCCCCCTTCCCCAACAGTCCTGCAGTCCTATTAATCGACACCCCCCTGCCAGACTTCCTGCCTATGAGCCTGTGTATGCATGTGCATGTATGTGTGTGCATGTGTGCATTGTGTGTGCATGTGTGTGCTTATGTGTACATGTGTGTGTATGTGTTCATATGTGTATGTGTGTGTTAGCATGGTCATGCACGTGTGTGCATGTGTGTGTATGTGTGTATGTCTGCACGTGTGTGCATTGTGTGCATGTATGTGTGCATTTGTGTGCATTGTGTGTGCATGTGTATGTGTATGTCTGCATGTGTGAGCATGTGTGTGTGCATGTGTGATAGTGTGTGTGCATGCATGTGTGCATGTGGTGTGTGTGCATGTGTGCATTGTGTGTGTGTTCATATGGTGTGTTAGCATGTGTATGCGTGTGTGTTGTGTATGTGTGTGCATGTGTGTGCATGTGTGTGCACATGTGTGCATGTGTGTGCACGTGTGTGCATGTGTACATGTGAATGTGTACGTGTGAATGTGTCTGTGCATGTGTGTATGTGTGTGCACATGTGTGTGCATGTGTGTATGTACATGTGAATGTGTGTGCATGTGTATGTGTGTGCACATGTGTGTGCATGTGCGTATGTGTGAATGTGTCTGTGCATGTGTGTATGTGTGACATGTGTGTACATGTGTGTGATGCACATGTGTGTATGTGTGTGCATGTGTGTGTGTATGTGTGTACACATGTGTGTGATGTGTGTACACATGTGTGTGTGTATGTGTGTACACATGTGTGTGTATGTGTGTACACATGTGTGTGTGGTTATGTGTATTTGTGTGAGTATTATATGTATGTGTGTGCATGCACATGTATACATGCATGCACATGTGTGGTTATGTGTATGTGTGTGCAGCTCGTGTAAAAAATTTGTACGTATAAGTGCATCTGCTATGCAAACAAATAATTAATAGTTATAGTATTTATCTAGTATCAGTCATTACACCAAACCAGACATATATTTCACAAAAATGATATTTAATCCCACAACACTGTACCTACAAAAAGTGTTCCAACACTGCAGTACTTTAGCCTACCCTTACAAGTGTTGGGCAGCATTCATTCATCAAGCATATTTCTTCATGATTGCTATCAGGATCTGCATGTGGTATATAGACATATGTAGCCGCATGAATGCACGAACACTTTAGCTGCAACAGGTCTGTTAAATATTATTTTTAAAAGACTACCTACCTAGAAATACTGTGATATTAAATGCATACCCATAATAAATACTTGTGAGTAATAATGTATATGTTCCCATGCCATTTTACTAGGGTGTGGTCTAAATAGAATCCAGATGGATTTTAATACAGTCACTGTTACCACACAAGCACTGCCATTGTACTTAACCTTCACTCTCAGCACAAAGTGGCATGCAGGATAATAAACAAGCTTGCATCAAATTTGAAATTTAGCAGCATACTGGGGTACTCTACAACACGCTAGCGAACAATACACACAGCAGTGCACATAGGCACGCAAGCCTTCATAAGCACATCGAGATTACATGCATGCATACGGTAATTACATGTTCAAAAAGCAGCTGTAGGCCTACTAGTATACTAGAAATCCACACGCGCACGCGCTGCTGGGGTCACCAACGCACGGGCCATGGCTAGTCTCGTCCCCAGACCCAGATTCCCAACAGCTGCGGGTGGATTACATCACCGCTACGTGGAAAGTCCACGTAGCGGTGATGTAATCCACCCGCAGCTGTTGGGAATCTGGGTCTGGGGACGAGACTAGGCCATGGCCAGTCTATGGTAGACGTTTTGTACTGGTACGTTGTGTCACTTGTGTGCGTGCATACCAATATGATATAACTTTTCACTTGAAGTCCAGTATCACCTCCAACTACGAAGTGTCACAGCTGCCATCATAGTCATATCATCTAACAAACCACGCCCTCACTCCGTCAGAAAGTAATTACTAAACAACGCTGGGAACTATTGCAATGGAGTGTTATGACAACACACCTTTAAAACGACCTAACACCCCACCCTTGCTGGGGGTTGCTCCTAACACCCTAACGCACACCCCAAGATGTCAGCTCAACACCCTTGTGTGTTGCCATAACACTCCCTGGGCTGTAACACCCCTCAAACCTAACACCCCTCGGGCCTTTTTTTTTAACAGTGCATACTCTCGTACTCAGATCCACCGGCTTGTACTCAGATCCACCATGACGTAAGGCAATTATAATCGTTTCTGGGCTTGGTGCGTGCATCGTGAGACATCGTTTAAAGTACTGTGTTCGATTGTAGGCTTGTATGCATGCATCATTATACCTATAGGCTGGTCCATTTAGACATCCGATTTTCATTGTAGATCGGACACGATGTTTTAATGCTACAACAATAATATTATATTAATCGAAATGGGGGGGACAAGAGCACAAGTGTCGGGGGTTTAAGCCTGAAAGCAACGTTTTTTGTTTCTTCAAGAGACGGCAGCTGCATGGTGGAGAAGTGCCGAATACTTCAGAAAAACTAGTTATGGCCTTTTTTATTTTCAAGTTAACTCTGTAAGCAAAAAAATCCCTTCTTGGTAAGGCGTTGGTAGCGGAGAATAAATAAGAACGTGTTTTGCAGTCACAACATGCATGCTTGGGATTCTTTCCGTTGCCGTTGAATCATTCGCACCAGATGGTGTGGCGTTAATTTCTTCGTCCCTCCATACGAGTATTCAGGGCTATCGAATTCTGTCGAAGCCAATTATAGCGTTCTTTTGCCTCCAGTGTTGATTTAATTTCCTATGAAAGCTTAGCGGTACGCTAAACAGTGTGTCTGTGTGGCAATATGTAATTGTTATTGAATTGGGGTGCGTCCTGTCCTAAAAATTGGTCCTGGACAAAAGCTTCCTAGGACCAATTTTGTCCGACATGGTCCGGCGGAGCAAAATTTTTGGTCTGCCCAGACCAATTATGTCTGACAAAATTAGTCCTATGTTGTTTACCCTTCGTTAAGTAAATACAAAATTCAGAGCCGTAGGAGCCGATCAGGCATTCGGGCTATGGCCTGACCACTTTTCGTACAAGGTGCCACCTCGAGGTAAACTGAACATGCGGTATTAATAATTATTGTTGTCACACGCGGTTATTGTCTAATTAATTCATTGGTGTTTTACGAAAATCAGGAACACACTGTACCAACTGCTGTAATTGCATTGATCGCAAACGTGGTAGACTAATGAAAGTTGCTGTGTCAAGCAGCCCAGAACACGCAGGGGCCGTAGGCGCAGGTTCTGCGGAACGAATATCAGCAGATGGTGCCTGTTTGTTTGCTACCAATTCCTTGCATGTAACACTGCCCGTATCTTCGGTGTGTTAATAATAAAAGAATTTGTTGTTTGCAGTTATTTATTGAATTACATGTATTCAATTATTATTCATGATGCACACAAATACACTTTATGGTGCTAAATTGGGTACGCATCTACCCAGAATGGCTCTTGAAATGGCTCGGACAAGGGTGAAGTTTAGCCTGCCATATATTTCACCCAAGACTTGGTTCTTGTGGCAGGAAATGCAGGATGCAAGGCTTGAGAAGGTGGCTTGAGCTTCTTTGCCCCAATCGCCATATGTTTCTACAGCAAGTGGGACACAAACCCATCCCAGCTCAGAGCACTTGTGATCATTGGCTCTCTGTTTTTGCACCTCTGCCTCAAGTACTGCTGCCCCCACAGACATGCTTGCCTCAGGAAGAATGGAGACAGATAAAGGGGATGTGATGGACACATCAAAGGCGGCATGCCTTCGTCTGTCCCAATCCAATACCGGTATGTCAGCTGGTCGAGTACGGCTGTGATCAGGTGTGAGACCACTGCCTTTCTCCACCCTCATGGTCTGGTGGGTACAGCAGCAGAATTCAAGCACTAGGTCTCTCAGGCAATTGTGGCGAGATACCACATCTCCACCTCGCTTGCAAGTGGCAGCATGATTGCTGAGCCATCGAGTGTTGTGTCTGGACATAAAGAGTATGCTGCTTCTCTGGCAGTATCCACCCATAACCACCATTTAACTGCTCATTGGTGTCAAGATGGAGGTCTAGTCCTGTGGTTGGAGTGACTGACAGCCAAGATGAAGCATGTGGGGCTGACGTAGATAAAAAAATGTGCCTTGTCTGCGGGTGTTGATACTTCATAAAGTAGTGAGAACTGATGTAGTGTGAACACTTAAAGCGGCAGGGGAAAATTTCAGTGCCACAAAAGTGCATTGCTCTTTTCCTCCAACAAATGTCTGCGCCCTAGCTGCATTGGTACGGTTTCCCACCCACTCGTCACGCCTGCCTGACCACTTTTCTACTTCCTACGGGCCTCGAAAATCTCACATGAATTATGAAACCATTCGTGGCAATGGGCATGTCATCCTCCCGCAGTTGATAAACGTCGTATTGAGCTTGGGCAAACGCTCCACAATTATTGCAGTTGTGCTGCCGGTTTTGAAAAGATTGAAACTGAGATCAGAGTTATTTTATTGGTTGGAGTTAAAATCAAAGCAGCAAGTGGACCCTTCACCTGACTGATGCTGTAGACGTGGAGGAGTACTTAGCTGAATCCACTCTCAGTGAAAATTTAAGAAGCTAGAGACTGAAGTTTGGAGGTTCAGTTTGTCAGAGAAAGCACTACTTTGCTTCCTAATGTTGACCCACTTTTTTGGATCCAACTCACGCTGCCTAATGGAAAGAGAAGGATGAAGACATCTATAGAATTTGGCGAGGCTCTCATGTGTTACCTGGGCAGGCAAAGTGATAGGTCAGTATGAAAATGATTTTATATGTATCTAATATGATTCAAAGTATTAGACAAGCTTCATTATCAAAATTATGTACTAATATTGTGTATTATATCATTGCAAGTAAAAATTAAAAATATCAGTTGTTACCATATCACTTCCATGAAAACCGAATATTTAAAATTCAATATAAATAGGAATAACGAAGGTGGGGGTGTTATTTCAAGAGAATACACCAAAAATGTTACTTCTCTATGACAATGGTGGTGTAAAAAGCAAAGAAACAAGGCCGGGTCTAATAATGTAATAGTCCTATATTTAGTACACAATAGGACTATTACATTTTCCTTACTATGACCCTTGTTTCCTTGTTTGCCTTCAAATGCTATATAACACCAACTTTTTCGTAGAGAATGCGATTATCACACAAGGGATACAGTAGCACTGAAGTTCTGAAAAAGTCTCGTTCCCAGACCCCAAACACAAGCATTGCCCTCAGAATAATACACAACACCGTCATGCTTCTGTCGCCTTGGCCACATCCTCCACATCCCCGACCTCTGAAAAGTTTTTCACCACTGCAACTCCTTATACCTGCTATGTTTGGGGCTATGAAACAGAAATTTGCACACATGATAAGATGCTTTATACGTTAACGTGTCCTCAGTATGAGACCTTACCCCAGCTAGAATGTCACTATCTGCTATTAAAAGCATGAGCATCATGTAGAGATTCACCTGCTAATTTTACTTATTAAAGCAATGCAATTGCACTATTGACTAACATCACTAAAAGCACCATGGCCATGTGCAGATGGATCAATCGTAGTTTCTTGCTACTCAGTAATTTCGTTCCCAAATTCTCTAATCACAGTACAGCAGCTGTGAAGATTACAACTTCCGCAATGTTTTCATACACAATGTCATGACTGAATGACATGCCCGTTGGTCCCTTTCCGCGTAGCGGTGATGTAATCCATCCGCTGCTGCGGTTAGAGGGTCTGGGGCCGAGACTAGAGGAATACTGCCCTGTACCCGCCCCTGCTGTATATCATGAATTTAATTATCCTCACTTTTAGAGCCCCTCCCAATCTTATTATATACCTTCCGCCGCTGAGCTTTCGGTTCAATTTTCGATGGCAAGAAGATCCGGGACTGAGAACAAGGACGAAAAGCGTTTTTCGTTTGACTACAACAACTAGCTAATTAAAAATTCAGTGCCTTACAAATAAGCCCACTTTTCAGTGCTTTTAAGGATCATACATAGCTGTTCACAGAAAATCCGATGAAACTTCAATTATTAGTAAAGTCGAAGCTAGCTCGATATAATAATAAATATTCAACCACTTGGACATGAATTTTAACAACGACCCCTCCCACTGGTCGCTTAGGCAACAGCTTTCGTGTGACGTTGTTAACTTGCTCCGCTGCTTCGTGAAGCTGCAATAAAATAATCGAAAGAAAGGTAAGTTCATATTTGTGCATGTGAGAGTTAATGAAAGTCCGTAAGTTTAAACGAGGGAGCATGAAGACTGTAAGGATCGCAGTATAGAAGCGCCCTCACTTACGAATTGCAATGCAATAGCCCAATCTGAGTCGTTTATGTAACTGTCGAGCTAGTGCATGCTGTTTTGTGGTTTAGTGTAGCTGTTACTGTACTTTACTTCGCCTCTCTAACCTAACCCTAAATAGTTGCTATTAATAGAGAGTTGCAGGCATGCATTTATCAGGTTGCCAGCGCAAATCTTGCACTCCTTCGATCACAGCCGATATGCATATGGCCAAGCCAGAATAGCCACTAGACTGGTTGTAAAAATTTACGCGGGTTCTGATTTGGGGGGTGGATCTGAAGGAGGCGGTTGTGTCATATTCATACGCCGTTCATACGGTGCGAACAACGAATAACTATATCAACCAATGGGGGGCAGGCAGCGAAACACAGAGGAATGCTGGGCAAACAACACGAAAAACTGAGATGGGCCCGGAAACCGAGAGGCAACAGAAAAGAAAAGAGAAACGAAAAAGGCGGGGGGGGCAAAAGGGCGCCAGCGCGGGGCGCACCCACCCACCCACCCACGCACGCACGCACGCGCACCCACCACGCACGCACGCACGCACGCACGCACGCACGCACGCACGCACGCACGCACGCACGCACGCACGCACGCACGCACGCACGCACGCAAGCACGCACGCACGCACGCACGCACTCACGCACGCACGCACGCAGACGCACGCACGCAGCACGCACGCACGCACGCACGCACTCACACTCACTCACTCAATCACTCACTCACTCACTCACTCATCACTCACTCACTCACTCACTCACTCACTCACTCATCACTCACTCACTCACTCACTCACTCACTCACTCACTCACTCGCAGCTCGCTCGCTCTCAAGCACATTCTTTCTCCTTCTCCATCTCTTCTTCTTCCCACCTCCAACCTTCCTCTCCCTATATCTGCTCCGCAGCACTGTCTTTACGCAGGCATTAAACAGTCACACAACCTGTCATGATCATTTAGATAGAAACCTCCACTGATGTGTATGCTATGTTTGTTATTGTCCTCACTACATACACATGGCAAGGCATGCAATCCTCACTCGTATCAACTCCATGATCAGACCTCTCCTCCTCTTAAAAACACGCACATGCACACAAACACACATACTCAGGTCATGCCTGAAGAGGGTGACCATGAGAAAGGAGAAGGGGGAGGAGGAGAGAGGAGGCAGCAGGGGGAGGGTCAACAGAGGACCCTCGATTGGAAGCACTCTCACAGTACACCCTGAAGACAATAAAACAGAAGCCTGACAAATGGGCCAAGATGATGGGCCTAGAGGAGAACGTGATGATGATAAACGAGTTTCTGGAGAAACCTGAGATACGCCTGCTTGTCATCTTTGCCAATCAGCAGGGTCTCCTCACCCCATCAAAGCAGTTTCCAAATTCCACAAAGACTAAAGCAGTATACTTTCTCAAGAGGCAGGCTGATGCAGTGAAGAAGGAGAATATCAAGGCACTGCTGATTTTCGGAGACATGTCCCATGTGCCTCTTGACCAGTTAGCGTCAATTGTTGAATCTGTGAGTTGTTGCATGTACATTCCTGTGTCCATATCAACAACCTTGACATCATCTCCAGTCCTTTAACCTCTTTGCACTTAGCTAACTTTTCTGCTGTGCTGTACTGCTGCATTCCGATTCAGTTATGCACGCAGATCGTACTGTGCTTGTGGAGCTGTGACCTTTAATGATCATTTCTACTTATACTAAAAAGCTGAATTAATCAAGTGTACTTGGGGTACTGCACTGGAACATGTGTAGATAATGAGATGCCATAAATAGCTAGGATCAGCACGAAGTTTTTGACAACAGAAAAAAATTCTTCTTCCTTACCACCTATAGACACATAGCAAAAATATGTAAACAATATTTATTCCAAATGCCAGTACCTCACAACAGCAACCATATGACCCGTGTGTCCTAATAATTAAAGCACACTTGTCACTTGTCTTGCTCTCAACCATGACAGCTGCTCGTTCCCATCGTTGCTAATCAAAAGAATCAGAGCAAGTGGCCCAAAGTGGTCTCCCAGGACCTGATGCAGCACATGGGAGGGCTAAAGGGAGATGTTCTGGTGTTTACTGGTCAGGTGAGGGGTAAGACCCTTCTGCCCCTCCCACCCCAGGCTGATAGCATGGTCAAAGCAGCTGAAGCACAGGCAACGTAAGAATATCTACCTTAAACCAGCCACCCCCTCTGTCTGTTGTCTCCCTGCCTTGCTATCCATATATCCATATTCATTCACCTCCATCTCCACCCTCCCTTCTTTCCTCACTCTTGTTATACTATAGGCCACATGTATCTGCTGCACGGGTGCATATGTGCGTATGTGTTTGTGCAACGTGGTGACCCATTTCTGCACTCTAGGGGGAGCATGTTTGACAAAGGACTCGTTCATGCCGTGGAATCTGTGGTGATCGAGTGGTCTCACCAGATCAGGAATGTGCTCAGCAAAAGCTCAGCCCAGCCATTGCTCGAGGGCAAGACTCCCGGACCACTTGTGGAGATTGACTTTTGGAAGGCACGTCGTGCTGATCTGGAGTCCATACTTGATCAGGTACACTGCGCTAACAGGTGTGAAGGGATGAGGGAGTAAGGAAGGGAGGATCACAACCAGCTCTTTCTTTAAGATTGTTTCCTTCTTTTGTACACATATTAGTTTCCATCCTTTTCCTCTCAATGGAATTCACTCCTTTTTCACATTGTGATTGCCAGTCTACACAAATACGAGCTCTTCCCTTTCACATTACCTCTTTCCCATTCCTTCCACCTTACCTCCCTATATCACTCCCCCCCCCCCCCTTCCCTCCAACCCTAGCTGTACAGTGAGAAGGTCCTTAAGATGAGCAGTTTGCTGGAGAAGTCTATGAGCAGCTACTATCCAGCCTACAAGGCCATGGTCACCAGTGTGGTGGAGGCCCAGGATGAGGCAAGGGACATCAGCATACACCTCAAGCCCCTCCGAAGACACATTGAAGAGATGGAAGAGGGCGACTTCAAGGAGTTACCCCAGAAGATGCTCCCCTTCTTTCACTGCATGTGCTTGGTCTGGGCCAATTCAAAGCACTACAGACAGCCTTCCAGGCTGGTGGTGCTACTGCAAGAGATCTCCAACATGATGGTGCAGCTGGTAAGTCTCTTTACTTTTTAAAGCGCCCATTTGGGTTTCATGGGAACACATTATGGATTAGTTTGTTTGGCTGAGGTCTGTACTCGGGTCGGTATCTTTTGTAATGTCAAAAACAGCAATACAAGTGTATGGGTATTTTACTGTCTGGTTAAATGACTGTAGACCACACAACCAATGTCCAGTTTATTTGAGGTTCGTGGGTTGATTGGAAAACAGAGATTGCTTCTTGGACTAATTAATAGATTAGAATCTGCGCCCAAACCATTTAAAAATGGACGTTGATCATAGCCAAGTATCGAAGAACGTTCTCGCATTGTTATCGCCAGCTGAAGGACCGGACGCTGACCAGGATGCGAAATCCACAGGATCTGTTGTTTATTCCGAATTATACGTACAGTGTTGTATTACAGAGGTCAATCGTACATGTAGGTCAAGATGATTGACATGCATCTATAACGTAGGCTCCAGGTCAGGAAAGAAGGAATAGTGTTACATGTGCATGTAGAATCCATCAATGTAAACTGCTCTTGCGCCCCATGCATGTAACAAATGTGAGCAACTAAGGGTACAAGTGTGTGTGTTGCATCATTGATCATTATTATGGCACTTGATATTTAATGGAATCAACTATTGTTGATATCATCAACTGCTTGTCAGGCATGTCTGCCTTCTGTGTTTAGCATAGTTTTCCTTTCAGACTCACACCTTTGTGTCGGAGGAGATTTTGCGCATGGATGCAGATGAAGGTTTGGAGAAGCTGCGGGATGCATTCCGTGTGCTTCCAATGTTACAAGACAACTTACTATGAGCGGAAGGGAAGCTTGCTCAGTACTTTGGAGACAGGCCAGTGGTTTTATGGGAATTCCAGCCTCTCTTGGTGTTCTCAAGGCTGGACAAGATGATTGCTCAACTCAGATTAATTGAGGTGAAGTCAAAATCTATTTTTGCATGCCCACGTATCTGTATATATGCTTGCATGCCCACATATGCTGGCATGCCCACGTATGCTGGCATGCCCACGTATGCTTGCATGCCCACGTATCTGTACATATGCATGCATGCCCATGGATGTATCTGTACATATGCTTGTGTGTAGGTATGTATATGCACAGTTTGGTGCCATTGAAAACGCTTTGGGTAATTGGTAAAAAATTAGCATTAGTGTTAGTGTGTGCATACCAGTGTTAGCAGTGTTAGTGTGTGCATTACAGTGTTAGCAGTGTTAGTGTGTACATACAGTGTAAGCATTAGTGTTAGTGTGTGCATACAGTGTTAGCAGTGTTAGTGTGTGCATACAGTTGTAAGCATTAGTGTTAGTGTGTGTGGCAAAAAGTGTTAGCATTAGTGTTAGTGTGTACATACAGTGTTAGCATTGGTGTTAGTGTGTGTACACAAAGTGTTAGCATTAGTGTTAGTGTTTGCATAAAGTGTTAGCATTAGTGTTAGTGTGTACATACAGTGTTAGCATTGGTGTTAGTATATGCATACAATTTATGGTGTGAGCATGTACATGTATATACATTGAGATGCCAGTACACACAATTGTATATATCAATTTGATTGTTTTAATATGTTGTTTTAATATGATGATGGTGATGGTTCTGCTTACCATGCACACCTATACATACATTTTTGCACATGGTCAAAAAACAGGAGTACTTCAGACCGTCATTGCTTTCCTCCGGCTCGAGAAGGTGGAGTTTGGGGGGTGTGAAGCGGACAGGCCCTGAGTGATATGGTTCAGCGCATCTTCCAAGAGTTCCAGGAGTTGATGACGGGCTTTGCCGGGCGAAGCGATGACCCAACTGACATCAGCAATGCCAAGTTTGTTGCCGATCACCAGACCTTCATGAGGAAGGTTGCTGACATGGACCAACGCCTGGCCTACATCATGTGTCAGGCCTTCGATGACTGCCCTTGCTGCGAGTCCATATTCAAGGTGAGAGTCTGAAATTCCTCCTGCTTATTTATTATTATTATCTAAATAACACAAGTGGGCATAGAGGTGACAGCATATAATATATGTTTCTGATGGATCTCTGAAAATGTCCCTGTAAGTTTGCAAGACACGGAGTTACATGTAGCTATACAGTAGGTTTCACATTACTGTCAATTAAAGATGTACATGTGTTTCAATGATGCAGGCGACGTGGCCATTTCAGTAGGCACCTCATTATGAGATCGTCATATGAACTGAGGATAGGTTAAGATAGTTGTTTGTACCCACATGCACTCTTGTATACGCGATCAAACACATGTATGTACCCTTTAACTGCACATTATATGGTCATATATACTCACAAATGCACACACACATACACCCATGCCAGAAGCCATTTAAAACTCTGTACAGTACATGTGAACACTACGACGCATGCATTGAGCACAAACTAACCACTCTTGCAAATTGTAATGAACGCACGCTGTACGCACACACATCCAATACAGCTATTGGAGATGATGGGAAGCCTGCTGGAACGCCCCGCTCATCCACAAGGACTTCCAGTACAAGTACCCACACCTCCTCTCCATGTACAGCCAGGAGCTGGACCGAGGCCAAAGAAGATATATGACAGGGCAGCTGGCCCTCAGGCCACGCCAGCTGGGCCGGCCATCAACAAGAACATGCCCTCCGTGGCTGGACTGCTGAATGGTCGCAAGAGCTGAGAGAAAGGGTGGATAGCCACATGGAGAAGATGAGGAAAGTGAACCACGGGTGAGTTAGTGAGGAGAGGGAAGGTGAGGGAGGGAAGAGGGGAGGGGAGGGGAAGAGGGGGGAGAGGAAGAGGGGGGGGGGCGAGGAAGAGGGGTGAGAGGAAGAGGAGGGAGAGGAAGAGGGGGGGCAAAGGACAGAGGGGGGGGGGGGAGGAAGATGGATGAGGACTATTGGAGAGTGTAGAGTGGACTGCAGGTCAGTGGGAAGGGTGATGTTGGACCAGAAAGGTTGGGAAGGGTGAATGTACATGTATGGAAGGTGAGAGGAGTGTGTTGTTGGATTGGGGTGGGTCACGGATGAAAAGAACTGTGTTCAAGTTGTTGTGCATGGGTTGTGCACTGGTCAGCCATGTTTTGTATCTTAATTTTGCATTGGGTCTGACTTGTCATGATGCTTCAAAATTTTGTCCCTCCTTTCATCAATGCTCTTTTCGTTTTTCAGGACCATGGAGAGTGCTGAAGCCATGATCATTCACAACAAGTATGACGAGATGATGCAGCTGATCAGCAAGTGAGTGTGTGTGCGTGTGTGTGTGTGGTGTGTATGTAAAATGTATGTGTGTATGTTAGATGTATGTGTGTGTATGTGTGCTGGTGAACAGTGGAGCAGTATTCCAACCTTTGGTCAGTTTTTGTACACGTTATGCTATGCGAGGCAGTGCATGCATCATTTTGGAATGTGTTTGACTAGTCTGCTGTCTGCATGCCAGAAATCTGTATATAGTGTACGCTGATCGGGGTGCTCTTATTCTTGCAGTAAATTTGGCTAATAAAGAACCCTGACACCTATATTGTACTTCATTGTTGATTAGGGATATCGTATTGATGCACTGCTATTATAACCAGCCCTTTATGTCCTTTCTTAAAGCTTTGAGGGTGAGGTTTACTCAGAGTGGACACAGGAGGTGGATGACATTGCTAAGGCCAACTTGACAAACCTCTGCTGGTTAGACATCCACATACCAAGAAGATTTCTGTGAACTTTGATCCACAGGTAAACTCAATCGGTCATATGTGTGTGTGTGTGTGTGTGTGTGTGTGTGTGTGTGTGTGTGTGTGTGTGTTTCTTCCTGTCTCGCTTCCTTGGGCAGATATTGTGTACATGCACGCTACACGTACACATGCACATTCCCTCACATACACTCAAGCCCACATGCACTTGCACATGAACTTGTGCAGACCAGCAAAGCAAAGCATCAGTGCCGCAGTGTTTGACATTAGGTGTACTTGTACACTGTATGTTATAACATGTGGGATTGAACCCTTAAGCACACCACTGACCAGCTTTTGAAACAAATCACGCTCATTAAGTTTTACACTCCACTTTAAGGATGCATTCCCTAATCACTTCCGCAGCTTGAAGCCTTACTGCGGGAGGTCAAATACCTGCGTCAGCAAGATGGCTCCAATCGCACCATCCCCACCAGCGCTGATTCGGTCTTCGCACAGTGCGACATGTTTCGCAAGTTCCTCCAGAACCTGGACGTGACTGTTGTGCTCTACAACCACATAAACCGAGACCATCCTGGATGTGGAGTACCCACTGATAGAGGGGAAGCTGAGGTCCATCAATGAGCAGCTGGAGAAGGCCATCTCCCAGCTCAACTGGACATCAGACGGTACGCTTGACTCTCTTCAGAGCATTTGCTACCATGCATCAGATGCGAAATTTGTTTTCTGTATTGTAGCCATTTGTGTATAGGACTATTTTCTATGAGCAATTAATGCGTCCCCAAAGCGCCCCAATTAATAATTTCATACGCTTTGAAGCAATAAAGGCGCAGCTAAGTAAAACAATTCGGGTATTAATGAAGGACTAAAAACCACAAGTGGCTTGTGACTTTGATCTGGGAGTTTTTGAATTGTTAGCCTTGCAGCCAGATGAAAAAAAGCACTGTTGAGCCTCCCAGCCATAAGATTCTGACAAGCAGGGTCCCCCCTCCTCCCCTTCCCCCCCTCCCAATTACCTGTTACTAATTCTTGCATATAATCACAGAATATACATAAGCTGTTCCTTGCCTCTAGGGGTGTGGGAGTACATTGAGTCTATCAGGGACCAGGTGAGGGACCTGGAGGAACGGGTGAGGAAGTCCAAGGTGAACGTGGAGTCCATCTCTGCCCTCATGGCCACCTGGGCACAGCAGCCACTCTACCAGCGCAAGAAAGACTCCTTGCTTAACCTGGAGGTGAGTAGAGTGTGAGGAAAGAGGGAGGAGGGAGGAGACGAGGGAGGGAGGGACGAGAGGAGGGAGGAGAGCGGGAGGGAGGGAGAGAGAGGGAGGGAGGGAGGGGAGAGAGAGGGAGGGGAGGGAGAGAGGGAGGGAGGAAGGAGGGAGGGAGATTAGGAAGGGAGGGAGTTTGTTAAAATATGAGGCATGATAGAGGGGTACTCACAGTGAAGGTGTTAGGCGGGGGTGGCATGAAATGTAATCCTGCTGACACATTGCATTCCCATAAAGAGTTCTTGGCATGCTTCACACGGGGGGGGGGTGAGGTGGCAGGAAGGTAGTGTCTCTATTGCCTAAGACCGTGTAAGGTGTCTGTTGCATTAAAATGTGCATGCGGTTCAAATACACTAAACCAAAGTCTGAGCACATCATCCTAGTTCTGTGTGGACGCTTTTCCAATAGGAGCGTGCGGTCACCAAGGAACTCGCTACACCAGGTCAGGCAGGATGGTCAGAAGATCACGAAACTGGTGGCGGAGAACCTGCAACACTTCAGGCAGAGCCCGGCTCAGCGGTGTGGGAGAACTACCTGGACTACCTGGACGACCTTGTGGTGGATGGCCTGTACAACTGTATCAAATGCTCCCTCCTCTACCTGCAGCAGAACATGGACAAAGGGGGTCCCAAGCCTCCTCCCTCTCCTGGAAGCCAAGCTGGAACTACAGGCCCCGGAGGTGGTGTTCCAGCCGAGCATGAAGCTGGACTCGTCGGACGGGTTTGTGTCCCTTGTGGAGGGGGGTCGTGGAGGACATCTTCAACCTGGCGGCCCTGGTCCCACGCGTGGCCAGCCATCTGGAAGCCACCAACTACATCAAGGACATGGAGGAGATTGTGGATCTCTCCGACAAGAGGGAGGAGGTGTCGAATTGCGTGCACTTGGTGGTCGGACCAGGCTACCAAGTACTGCAGCACGTTTGATGGGTACACTTACCTCTGGGTGGACGATAGGGAGGAGTTCCTGAGGCAGTTCCTGCTCTACGGGCACATTCCCACGCCGGAGGAGATAGAGGCGGCGGGGGAGGGCGGGGGTCCCGAAGACTCCACCCTCCCTTGGGCAGTTCAAGGAGCAGGTGGACAAGTATGAGAAGGTCCATGGAGAGGTGGAGCAGTTTGAGGTGTGTTGTGTGAGGGTTGTGAGAGGAGAGGTGGACCAGTTTGAGGTGTATTTGTGTGAGGGTGTATGAGGTGTGCATGTGTGTTTTGTTTTGGTTCTCCTTGCATGTGTGTCTGTCTGTCTGTCTGTCTGTCTATCTGTCTGTCTGTCTGTGGTGTGTTACTTAGTATCATTGCAGTACCATATGTATACACATGATGAGTACTCGGATTTAAATCTAATCTCATTGGACCACCAGTCATAAGTGTGTTTGCACTTCTATATGATGTAATCTGGTCATGTACGTGTGCAGACATGTGTACTGGTGTATATAACTGTGCATTAAGATAAAGTGAACATGTATCCTTACTGCATGCAACTGCACAAGCTTACCACATGAACATATCTGTAACGAACTGCGCTTAAACTGTTCTTCTATGTTACATTCTGTGGCCATTACAATGCAGGACACCAAGGTGTTTGACTTGTGGTTCAGGATAGATTCCAGGCCTTTCAAGCAAGCTCTCCTAACACTGTGAAGAGGTGGAGCCTGATGTTCAAGCAGCACCTATTGAATCACGTGTCCCACAGGTAATCAAACACTTGCACCCATTTGTGGTTCTTTGAAAACAGTGTTTGCATGAAAAGGATTTAACAAGAAATAATTGTGTGATTATCCTTTTAAATTCTATGCTGCAAGTAATTGCAGAGGCTAGATAAAGTGAGCCCTCAAATTATACATGTGCATTTCCACCTATAATTTGAAGCTCTTGATCCAAATAATGCATATTTCTCTCTCCATTTACAAATACACATAGTCTCAACGACTTGGCTTCATTTGGTGAAGGTGACCATAGCTGGACTCTCAGTGACGGTACCGGAAGGAAGAGAGTACAAGGCCCTGGTGGAGGTGATGGGACACCTGTTTGCCGTGAAGGAGCGTCAGGAGGGGACAGACACCATGTTCGAGCCCCTCAAGCAGACCATAGAACTGCTCAAGTCGTACGGACAGCCACTCCCTGAGGACACCGACCAGCTAATGATAGTGAGGCCACACTCACACACACACACACACACACACACACACATTGTGCACATGTGCCACACTGTATGTATGTATTTGCGTGCATGCAAAATGATACCCTTTAATAAGGATCAAGGTAATCCGAGTATCTGAATTGTTTTCCACCAATCCCACAAGCTGTAGTGCTGAACGATTTGGGAAGAAGGGGACACAGTAGTGTTGGATACCACATGGGTGTGCTGTTTAGTTTCACACTGTTTGAGCACCATGGGCACATTTTATAGTGATTCACTTGTCAAGTACAATGTATATGTACTTCTCTCTGTAGCAACTTCCTGAGCAATGGAACAATGTGAAAAAGCTATCGGCTGTCATGAAGCAGAATGTGGCTCCACTCCAGGCCAACGAATGCAATGCTCTCAGGAGGAAGCTGGCTTCTTTTGATGTGAGCCACACGGAGACTGCTATATGAGTCCTTCTAGTTCTTGTCCCCATCTCCTTCCGTGCAATGTCTTATGGGTATGATAGACATTTTACTCTTTGCGTCTCAACCTCTTAGGTGAAGCAGCACGAGTTCAGAGAGAAGTTCAGAGTTACAGCTCCATTCCAGTTTGATGCAAAAATGCCATACGTCAGGGTAGATAAGGTACGTGATCTGAAGCGTATGCAAAGTGGATGAAGTTGTGTTGTGCATTGCTTTTAAATTCTTCGCTTCCATTAATCCTTCCTCATCCTTTTCCTCTTCTCTTCCCTCCCCATCCCATCCTCTCCCATTCCCTCCCTTTCCCTCCCAATTCATTCCCCTTCCCTTCCCAATCCCACCCTCTCCCGTTTCCCTCTCCCCCCCCCCCCCCCCCCCCCCCCCCCCCCTTTCATTCCTCCTATAGAGCCATAGGGACATCAAGGAGATGGAGCAGGTCATGGCCGAACTACAAGAGGCGGCCGGCCTATTTGAGCTGACGGTGCCCCGACTTCAAACAGCTCAAGGCCTGCAGGAAGGAGGTGGGGATGCTGAAGAGCCTCTGGGACATGGTGGAGCTGGTGACCAGCAGCTTCAATGACTGGAACTCCACGCTGTGGAAGGACATCAACGTGGAGCAGATGGACATGGACTGCAAGAAGTTTGTCAAGGACATCCGAGCCCTGGACAAGGAGATGAGGGCATGGGATGTGTTCAATGGGATGGACTCCATGGTGAAGAACATGGTGACCTCGCTGAAGGCCGTTGGGGAGCTGCAGAATCCTGCCATCAGGGAGAGGCACTGGGATCAGCTCATGCAGGCCACAAAGGTAAAAAAAAGTGTTTTTTTTTTTTCCCCTTCTCGTGCAAGGTGTGTGGTGTGCTCTAAATAGATCTGCTGCAATGTTTAGATCACATTGTGGGCATGTTACAATGGTTCACAAATATATACAGTGTAGATCAAGTATAGATAATATCAACTGCTTTTGTTCCCAATAAGGTTTATACATTTAACAACAAAACAATAAGGAACAACAGTTGTGTGCTAATGTTGGTCAAAGCTTGTGGGATTGAGCATGTGTTTAGATGCCATTTGAAAATTGCGAGTCACCCTGTCCAAGATATGCCTCAATGGCATGTAGGAGAGTACCCTGTCTAAGGTAAGCCTCAATGGCATTAGGAGAGTACCCTGTCTAAGATATGCCTCAATGGCATTTAGGAGAGTACCCTGTACAAGATATGCCTCAATAGCTACCCTATAGATCTGCATCAATGGCATGTAGGCTGCCAGGCAGTGGCTGTCATGCCTTACATGTGTGATAGATACATGTACATGGTTCAATTTAGTAGTAAATAGAACCCATTTCCTTCTGATATTACTAGAGTTCAGATTGACTTGTGCTTCCCTTCACTCCATTATTGCCGTCTGCAGGTGAAGTTTGTCATGTCTGACAAGACCAACTTGGCAGACCTGCTGGCTTTGAACCTGCACAAATTTGAGGACGAGGTGCGAACCATCGTGGACAAGGCCACCAAGGAGCTGAGCATGGAGAAGACCCTGGGTGAACTGGAGGTCACATGGTCACAGATGCAGTTTGAGACGGAACCACACCACAGGACAGGGAGCAACCTCCTCAAGTCCAACGAAGAACTGATAGAAACTCTTGAAGAGAACCAAGTGAGTGTATCTCTGCTTGGGAGGGGGGAGGGGAGGGGAGAGGGGGAGGGGGAGGGATTGCGATTGCGCATGAAGTGGATTGGGATTGAAACTATATTTTCAACTAACTTTAGAATTTATCACTACATGTAGCTGTAAGGATAGGTTGTGGATCTAAACAATGTCAGAGTGTTTCAATGCCCCAACTGCTTACTGTACATGTAGGTCACATAATAAAATCATGTCGTGTGTACAGACCCCCCCCCCCTCCCCCATGACTTAAATCTCTCACCCTCATGACCTCAAACCACTCTCCATCATGACCAAAACCACTTCCCCTCGTGACCAATCCTCCTTGCACAGGTCCAGCTACAGAACATGATGACCTCCAAGTTTGTGGGTTACTTCCTGGAGCAGGTCTCCAGCTGGCAGAAGAGGTTAGCCACCTCTGACTCTGTCATCCACATCTGGTTCGAGGTTCAGCGAACATGGTCCCATTTGGAGAGCATCTTCATCGGCTCAGAGGACATCAGGGCGCAGCTACCTGACCACTCCAAGCAGTTTGACACCATTGATTCCGACTTCAAGGTGGGTCACGTCTGCACATCTGCTGTGCACAGTGGTGTGTGTGTGTGTGTGTGTGTGTGTGTGTGTGTGTCTGTGTGTGTAGTGTGTGTGTAGTGTGTGTGTGTAGTGTGTGTGTGTGTAGTGTGTGTGTGTAGGTTGCATTCTACATGTGCAAAGAATCGTACGTACAGTATGCATAGCATATACACAGGTGCATATACAGTATGACACTTGCAGATGTGTAGGAGATGTTTTGCTCTTGTGGGGAGGAGGGGGGGGTGTATACATGTACTGAATGAGCAATGCACGTAATGGGGCCTGATAGCTAAGACTGTGTGTGTCCTGTGAAAGGTATGGAATATGCATGTAGCTCAATATGCACATGGAGGTGTATTCAGTTTTGATGTCCGTACAGCTCAATATGTGTGTTCAGTTTTGATGTCCATACATGCATGCAACTTATATGTTATGTTTTGGTATTATTGTGAGCTGTGTGTCATATTACATGTGCATGTCTTCTGTTTATACTGTTCTGTATTATCATGGTGCCTTCTGTCATTTCAGGGCTTGCTTAAAGAAGTGGGAATGAACTTAAATGTTTGTTGCTGCATGCAATCGAGATGGACTGTACAACCAACTGGAAGACATTCAAAAACGGTACAAATACAATTACTCAGGTCATGCATGTAAATGCTGAACAAAGGTGCAGCTTGCTCTGTTGAAAGTGGGGAAAGGGTGTGCCGTTGTGGCCTCAGCCCACAGACCAACAGATTTGATTTCTGTTATTAATAGATGAAATCGCACAGCTACTGTACAACATGTTTGTCATGTTGACTGTGAAGTTTCTACCTACTTTTTTTAATACAACAGGTGTATGTCACTATAACAGATAATGATTAATTAATCAATAAGCTATAAAACACAAGAGTTTTAGGCCACAGTAAGATTACCCTTGCTGTCTGCAATTGCTAAGTCCATGGCAGATGCAAAAAGAGAATATTGTGGTCTATGGTAGGAAGAGCGAGAACCATAATACAGCATGATGGCTGATCTACATGAAAATAAGGTATTATGAAGGGTGAAAATTACTTTGCATTAACTTGCATTGACGCATACCTACACGTGGTACCTGTAGGATGTGCACAGCATTCTGCGCTAAAAATATGTACATTCAACACTATGGACATATCATTTTGTAAATTTAAAAATGGCTAAGTGTTGCAATCTGTAATGACAAAACAAGCATAGTACCCTTTGTGTACAATTTGTGTGCAAGGCTGTTGTCCTGCAGTGCACATACACATGTGTTTAGTGCTACTCCCTGCATACACTGTACACGTCCATACAGACTTTCAGTGTGCGAAAAGGCACTCTCTGACTACCCTTGAGACCAAGAGGCTAGCCTTCCCTCGCTTCTACTCTCATATCCTCTGCAGACCTTCTCGACATACTCTCCAAAGGGAACCAGCCAGTGGAGGTGTGGCCTTGCACACACTGACACATTTTGTGGCAATACAATGTACTCACTAATGGAGGTGCTTGCATGTATTGTGGTTCGTAACTTGCCAGTGCTGTGCATGTGGAAACGTATTGGCGTGTATGCACATGTGTAGCAGAGGGATATGGTAATTCATGTGGGGCTTCCAAACCCTTGCATTTTTGCTGCATTCGTTTGCGTGAACATTTATGTCCCACAGTACAGCTTTCACAGACCTTTTTTTATTCAATTAATAATTTTCAAGTGGTAACTGTGCTGTGCTACCATTCGCTTTGCATAAAAACCTCGGACCATCGCTTGCTTTTCCCCTGCCGCAGGTGGCAAGGCACTTGGCCAAGCTCTTCGACAGCATGGCCAAACTGAAGTTCAAGGAAGAGGAGGCGGGCCAGCCGACCAAGGAGGCAGTGGGAATGTACAGCAAGGAAGGGGAGTACGTGACCCTGTCATCCCAGCTCATGTGCGTGGGGCAGGTGGAGAGCTGGCTCAGCCTGCTGCTCGAGAACATGCAGGAGACCATCCGCAGGGAGTTTGTGGAGGCCGTGGTGACCTACGAGGAGATGCCCAGGGAACAGTGGATATTCAAGCCCCCCGCCCAAGTGGCCCTGGCGGGGACCCAGATCTGGTGGACGACGGAGGTGAACCTCGTGTTGCGAGGCTGGAGGAAGGTTACGAGAACGCGCTGAAGGATTACTACAAGAAGCAGGTGTGCTGATAAATCATGACCTTTTTAATTTTACTGGGGGTGTGTGACTGTTATTCACATGTATACTCGCGTGCATATGCCTGTGGGTTTCTATGGAAGGAGGAAAGGAGGGAGGGTGGGGTGGTGGGGGCACACACTATTGTGTGGTTGTGTGTATAGTTTTATTACTCCATAGGTGTAGCTGACAAAAATTGTCATATAATCATTAAAAATGTTGTTTTAACATAGAGGTGATAAATATGTTTGGTTTTATGATCCATAGAAAGTAATTAAAATGCAATTATAACAATATATACATGCATCTTAAGATGTGATTAAAATCATCTTAGCACAGCACGTAGTGGATCAAACACCATTTTTACAGAATGTGTTGTTTTCAACTTATGGCACAATAACTCATGGCACAATGCATACACGCACACACACCACACACCCACCACACCACACACACCACACACAACCAAGGTCACTCAACTGAACACACTGATCGGACTGTTGCTAGGCAACCTCACCAGTGGCGCCGTCAGAAGATCATGACCATCTGTACCATCGATGTGCACGCTCGTGACGTGGTGGGCAAGCTGATCCAGCAGAAGGCTGAGAATTCCCAGGCCTTCACCTGGCTCAGCCAACTGAGGCACCGCTGGATGAGACCCAGAAGCACTGTTTTGCCAACATCTGCGATGCCCAGTTCAAGTATGCGTATGAGTACCTTGGGAACACACCTCGACTTGTGATCACACCACTGACAGACAGGTAAGGCTATTGTAACTGAGGCCACTTTTCGTGTGTGTATGTGTGTGTGTGTATGGCGCGCGGTGTGTGTGTGTGTGTGTTGTGTGTGTGTGTATGTGTGTGTGTGTGTATGGCGCGCGCGTGTGTGTGTGTGTGTGTTTGTGTTGTGTGTGTGTGTGTGTTGTGTGTGTGTGTGTTGTGTATGTGTGTGTGTGTGGTTGTTATGTGTGTGTGTGTGTTGTGTGTGTGTGTGTGTGTGGTGTGTGTATGTGTGTGTGTGTGTGTGTACAGTGCCATATATACCACCTAGCATTTACAATCCTTCATACATGAGATCCACTACTACGGGTCCTGACAATGTACAGTATGTCATCTGTTGCAATGTGCAGTTATCAACTGACAGGACAGTGTCACTGTAATTGTGGAATAATATAACTGCATTTGCCTTTGACAACTTTCTCTCAGCCCTAATTACGTGTGCAATCATGAATGTTTAGAAAACTATTCTTTCACTCTACCTCAGTGTTTCTCTGTCACGATAATGCTGATGTACATCTGTGCCCTCTTCCCTGCCACTTCCCACATGCTCCCCCAGGTGCTACATCACCCTCACACAGTCACTCCACCTCATCATGAGTGGGGCACCAGCTGGCCCTGCCGGAACAGGGAAGACTGAGACCACAAAGGACCTTGGCAGGGCCCTAGGTGTGATGGTTGTACGTATTCAACTGCTCTGAGCAGATGGACTACAAGGTAGGCCCTTTCCCCCCCTTCCTCCCCTCCCTTCCCCCCCCCTTCCTCCCCCTCCCCTTCCCCCTCAAGTGCTTAGAGGTATATGATATTCCATATGCATGTTGTGCAAGTGCCATTGTCATCAATCTGTAGTCGCTCTAGTGTTAAAGTGAAATAATTTGTTTGTTGCTATTAGCTTGGCAAGTAGCTTGATCTTGTGCTGTGTACCAGGCATAGAGTACTGTCTGCCAGTGGCATTTGATAGAAAATACTCTATATACTGTACTTATAAAGTACATTGTCTTCCCTCCCATCTCCTCCCCTCTCCTCCCCTCCCCTCCCAGTCTATTGGCAACATATACAAAGGCCTTGCGCAGACTGGAGCATGGGGATGTTTTGATGAGTTCAACAGGATATCTGTGGAGGTGCTGTCTGTGGTAGCTGTGCAGGTGAAGAGCATCCAAGATGCCATCAAGACCAAGAAGAAGAGATTTTTGTTTGAGGGCAGTGAGATCAAACTGCTGCCCAGTGTGGGTCTGTTCATCACCATGAACCCGGGGTATGCCGGGAGAACGGAACTGCCTGAGAACCTCAAGGCTTTGTTCAGGTAAGGGTAAAGGTGAGGGGAAGGTGCAAGTGAAGATGAGGGTATTGTTCTGATGACCTCAATGGTGGCCATTAGAATCTGCCAAAAATCCTCCAAATTTATAGCACAAGTTCCCAAGAATTCAAATCAGTGGCACTCTCCTGGCTTCTGTTTGTTCATCTCACTACACTCAATCACACACACACACACACACATACGCAGTGTACACACACACACACACACACACACACAGACGTGCACACACATACGCACACACACATACGCACACACACAGACGTGCACACACACACACACACACCACACACACGACATTGATTTGATTGTATTATGGAAATACTGCATGTGTCAGCACCAGAAGCATATTTTTACTACATACATTCCTGCATGCATTTGTACAACTTGTTTGTATACATTACAAGCTGTTTAACTCTTTGAACGCCAAGTGCGTACATGCATGCATGCACACACAATCGTTACACCATTCATGCATGATTTATATATTACGTGCAAAAATGTGTTTATCAGTCACAACACCTTGATGCTTGTAAGGTTATAAGTACATGTACATTATGTTTCCTCTCACACTGGCTAACAAACTCCATTATTAAGATGATTTCACTTCACTTCACTAATGCATCACTTCAATACTCCAAGAACAAGAATGCGTAGCCCAGATCAGTGTAGCATATAATTGCCTGTTCACTCCCCCATTTGCAAGTTCGCATTTTGGGTTGTTGTAATAAAAGGCCAGCAGGTTATAATGGACCCACAAAATGTGCTTACACCGGGACCACATATGTTCAAATATTTGTATGACTATGGGGCTACATGCATGTCAGTATTGCACTTGCATGCATATTCAAAGTGATTTTGATCAACACAATATAACACACAGCACTGCATGAATGGTGAGGCAGATAATTCTCGTTTTGTGAGCATGCATGTATATATCTACTTGGTGTTCAAAGAATTAAACATTTGCAACACTTGACACAAAATTTTAGACCATGTGCCATGGTTGTGCCAGACTTTGAGCTGATTGCTGAGATCATGTTGGTGGCTGAGGGCTTCATCGATGCCCGCATCCTGGCCCGCAAGTTCCTCACTCTCTACACCCTGTGCAAGGACCTCCTCTCCAAGCAGGACCACTACGACTGGGGCCTGAGGGCCATCAAGTCTGTCCTGGTCGTGGCTGGGAGTCTGAAGAGAGGGGACAGGGAAAGGCCTGAGGACCAGGTGAGTTTAAGGATGGTGCGAAGTACCTGTGCCTGATTTTAATACCCTTTTTGTTAGGTGCTGATGAGAGCATTGAGAGATTTCAACACTCCCAAGATAGTGACAGACGATGTTCCCATCTTCATGGGGCTCATTGGAGACTTGTTCCCTGCACTGGATGTGCCAAGAAAGAGGGATATGGACTTTGAAGCGGAAGTGAAAAAGGCTGTCATTGTGAGTCTTGCTCTCTCAGCTCTGGTACAGAGGCTGTTTCCATCAGGGATGTTGGAGATAGGTGCCGGCTTAGATGACAGAATGTGTATAATTGGTAGTGTGTTGCTTGCTACATGTACATAGTAGCGACTGTGATCAAACTATTGGGTCACATTTATCATAACTAGTATTTATGAGAACATTCTGTAATTTTGTACCAAGGCAAACATACTACCCACTCTACACAGGTGCGGATGTATAGCTGTAATTTTGCAATAGAATGCTTGCTTTGTGTTTGGAACGTGTGCTTGCTTAATTCATGGGATGTGTGGCTGCAGTGTGTGTGTGTGCGTGTGTGTGTGTGTGTGTGTGTGTGTGTGTGTGTGTTGTGTGTTGTGTCTGTGTGATATAGAACTTTTCCCATGTGTGCCCAGGACCTTGGTCTGCAGCCGGAGGAAGGGTTCATTCTGAAGGTGGTACAGCTGGAGGAGCTGAGGAACGTCAGGCACTCCATCTTTGTCATTGGTAACGCAGGTACAGGGAAGTCCAAGATCCTGCGCTCCTTGAATAAGACTTACCAGAACATGAAGAGGAAACCGGTTTGGCAGGATTTGAACCCGAAAGCTGTGACAAATGATGAGCTTTTTGGTATCATCAATCGTGCCACTCGAGAATGGAAGGATGGTATGTCCTATGGTGCACGCACTCAAATGTACGTGCATGTGTGCATATGTTATATAGAGACTTACATGTATACATTATTTTTTTCTAATGGATTATTTCATGATGATATTAAGACCACCAAAATCATACAGTCTATGTTTTTGTTTTGTTCTCACATTTGGTTTGAGGCCTTGAAATAACGGTTGTACAATTAAAAAACACTTTTGATGTACCAAGGTACACAGTGATAACCTAGTGTGGACAAACTATATTTGTTCCTGCATACATGTATCTATTGATAATTTCTCTCAAGTTCAGTTTCATTCACCATTAGATAAGCATCAGATTATACTGCCCATGTACAGAAGCACATGTACTGTACATGGGCAATGGGTACTGTCAGAAATGTAAATTATTTACCCATTTTTACATTTACAACATTTTGTACAGTTTTGATGTTAATTGTTACCACAAAAATTGAATTAATGCTGATTTTTTTGCAAGGCCATTATGTAAATGTATGTTTCTTAAGTGCACACTTGGTGTGTTTTAAATGTGGGCATGTACTTGGAATTGTGATTCTTGGTTGAGGGGGGGAGGAGGAGAATAGTCTGTCTGCATAGCATGTGACAAGCTTCACACGGGTTCCCAGGCCTCTTCTCGACGATCATGCGAGACTTGGCCAACATGACCAATGACAGTCCAAAGTGGATAGTGCTGGATGGAGACATTGACCCCATGTGGATAGAATCTCTCAACACAGTCATGGACGATAACAAGGTACAACAAAAGGCACCTTCAAATGGTGCCATTTGCTTTATTGTCACCCCCTTACTCCTCCTTATTTTTGCAGGTCCTCACCTTGGCCAGCAATGAGCGTGTGCCACTGACACCTTCCATGAGGCTCATGTTTGAGATAGGCCACCTCAAGGCTGCCACTCCCGCCACTGTTTCCCGGGCAGGAATCCTGTTTGTCAACCCAGCTGATCTTGGATGGTCACCGTAAGTTTGTTTGTACATTGGTAATGTGCCAACAAAAAAAAAACATGTATCCATGACATGGAATATGCAAGTAATGGATATTTAGAACATGAACTGTTTACTCTTTCGCGGGCAAAGCCAATTATTGCGGTACACATGTAGTGCGAAATAAGCATTGCCGTGTTACAGGAAAACATAGTTTGAAAACAACTTACACTAATATGACCAGGAAAAAACTGATCAATGTATTGTTAACTATAAATGTTACCTGTTTAAATAAACAGAGTGGCTTTATAGTATAGCACCTGCGGTGCAATGCCCGTGAAAGAGTTAAAATATACAGTATTGCACATCTTATTACATGGGACCATTGCTGCAAAAAGGAACCTTACTGCACTTATTTTCAGTACAAACTTAATGCTTGTGTTGAAATGTATGCCTAATTAAAGTTCAGTGCCTTATAACTCCGTAACAGATAGTCCAATTCTCTGTCCATAAGAATTATTGTGTAAAGGACATTTCAGACTTCCAGGATATCATGCAATTTGAAATCTTGAAAGAAAAAAACAACGTATGTTAGTCCCTTTTTGCTGCTCATTTTAATGGATTAACTGTACATGTATGTGTACATTTTGAATTAAAGGTGTAAAGTTTCAAGATTGGCATAAGCCATTTGAACTGTGCATATGTCTTCTGCAGGTAGTTGCTACGGTAACATTTGATCTTCTACTCACAGATACGTGCAGAGTTGGATTGAAAAACGCGAGGTGCAGTCAGAGAAGGCCAACCTGTCGATCCTGTTTGACCGCTACATCCCAATCCTGCTGGACGCCATGCGTTCTGGCCGCTTCAAGAAGATCACTCCCATCCAAGAGGTGTCCATGATCCAGACCCTCTGCTACCTACTGGAGGCTTTTCTCACCCCACAGAATGCACCTCCAGATACAGCCAAAGAGATCTATGAACTGTACTTTGTATTTGCTGCCCATCTGGGCTTTTGGAGGGTCCACATTTCAAGACCAGGTGAGTGGCATTTGGTGAGCTGTAGGCAACAGTGTTAGTCGTAATTTCATCTAATGTGCAGTGACCTAAAAGTGTGTATGCTGTGAATTTTAGCAGAGTATATGTGCCATTAAACCAAACTCTCTTGTACACTAGCTGGTCGCACTACGAGTGGAGTTTTCAAATGGTGGGTGACGGAATTCAAGCAGTTCAAGTTTCCATCTCAGGGCACAGTGTTTGACTACTTCCTGGACCACGAGACCAAAAGTGGCTGCCCTGAGCGAGAAGATACCCAAGTTTGAGCTGGACAGGGAGAAGCCCCTGCAGTCGGTGATCGTGCACACAGCAGAGACACGCCGCCTCCGCTACTTCCTGGACCTCCTCATGGCCAACCGTCGCCCCATCATGCTGGTGGGTGGAGCCGGCTGCGGCAAGACCATCATGATCAACGACAAGTTCTCCAAGCTAGGAGAGGATACTCTGGTCACCCATCCCTTTCACAACTACACCACTTCGCTCATGCTCCAGCAGATCATGGAGAAACCCCTGGAGAAGAAGGCCGGGCGCAACTATGGTCCCCCGGGGACCAAGAAGCTCATCTACTTCATCGACGACATGAACATGCCGGCCGTGGACACGTACGGCACCGTGCAACCACACACTCTAATTAGACAGCACCTCGACTACCAGCACTGGTACGACCGGCAGAAGCTGACCCTCAAGGAGATCCACAACGTGCAGTACGTGCCTGCATGAACCCCACCGCCGGTAGCTTCACCATCGACACGAGACTGCAGCGCCACTTCAGTGTTTTTCCGTGAGTTCCCGGGGCAGGACCCCTTAAGACCATCTACACAGCAGCTGCAGGGACACCTTGCGGGGGCTAGCTTTCAGCAGCAGGTGGTCAAGAGTCAGGAGAGGCTGGTGGTGGCTGCGCTGGCGCTGCACGCTAAGGTTTGAAATTTGTGTGTGTGTGTGGGTGTTGTGTGGTGTGTGGGTATACACGTGGGTGTGTGGTGTACACGTGGGTGTGTGGGGGTGGGGATGAGGTGCATGATTTGTGTGTACTGTATATGGTGTGGTGTTGTGTGTGGATACAGGATGTCTATACATTGTATGGGGTATGGGGCTGGGGGGAGGGGGGTGACACATGGTGTCTGTATTGTGTGTGCATAGTGCGTAGGTCTACATGTGGGTCATACTGTATGTGCACGCCTATTACATTGTGCACATTGGACTGAGGGCAGTAATGAAATGGATATTATTTACAGTGTAGGTGTCATGAGATCAATTAAATTTGGGCTTCAATATGGTTACATGCATTTAATGGATGCAACCTTATACCCTTATATCCAGACAGTTATTTTAAGAGCATTTCCTTATTAAATCATGCCCACTCGTCAGGTTGCAAGCACCTTCTTGCCAACAGCCATCAAGTTCCACTACATCTTCAACCTCCGAGATCTCTCCAATATCTTCCAGGTACAGTTTGTGTTGTGTAGTGAATCTATGTCTATACTTGTGTGGGTATTACCACATGTATGTGTGTGTGTGTGTGCATGTCGCATGTACATGTGTATGTAGGTGTGAAGCTTGGTTATGTCCTAATGGGGCTGAGCATCAGACTGACATAGTCTGTCTATTGCACCTCTGACACAGCACTTGTAGCCAGGCTCTAGCCTGAATGGGTAGCACCTACCAGCCTACACCCCCAGTGAGACTTAGTCTCACTGGGGGTAGGTCACACACGGGGATGCCATTAAGGGAAAATATTTTCTAACAGTCTTAGCTACATGTATTTTAGTGCCATTACTAATTTCTATTGCATATTTAAGTATGTATGTGTGTGTATGTGTGTGTGTGTGCATGTGTGTGTGTGCATGTGTGTGTGTGCATGTTGTGTGTGGTGTGCATGTGTGTGTGTGTGCATGTGTGTGTGTGTGCATGTGTGTGTGTGCATGTGTGCATGTGTGTGTACATGTGTGTGTGTGTGTACATACATGTGGGTTGTGGGATTGGATGTTGTGGCTCATGTGGTACAATCTTTGGCAGCTGCCATTATTGGGATGTGGCCACAGGATGTACCCATCCCCTCATTGTACCGTGCCCCTTGTCGTGCACACACACACACACACACCACACACACACACACACACACACACACACCCGGGCACCCTTAGGGAATTCTGTTCACCACACCTGAATGCCTCAAGACACCACTAGACCTGGTGCGTGTATGGCTGCACGAGACCTGCAGGGTCTATGGGGACAAGATGATCGAGGATAAGGACATGGAGACCTTTGCCAACCTCAAGGCTGACATCGTGAAGACATCGTTTGAGGTAAAACTCCATAAACGTCCCATTGTGAAGGACGAGGAGATACTGTCGTGTGTTCTTCTCTCTCTCTCCCTACTCTAACCATCCCTCCCCCCTCTTGAATCCCTAGGATATGGACCAGGAGGTCCTTAAAGCAGAGCCGCTGATATACTGCCACTTTGCGTCGGGGATTGGAGAACCTAAGTACCTGGCGGTGCCATCGTGGGAGTCCCTGAAGAAGATTCTGGAGGAGGCGCTGGACTCGTACAATGAGATCAACGCCATGATGAACCTGGTGCTGTTTGAAGATGCCATGCAGCACATGTAAGTGCAAACGAGGCATTGGCAACAAAGGGGGGCGGGGGGGCGGCAGGGGGCTATTCCAGCATGAATACCTGTATGTGGGCGTCCAGTGATGTTGCGAGATTCTTCACACCATGGAATACACCTGTACTGTACATGGACACATACAATACAGGCAGATGCATATCTGTTAAGGATATTCAGATGCATTTGATATATTGCATACATTTTGTATTAGCAGTTGTGTGATGAAACAGCAGGGGCAATATGCATTGGTTTTGTTTTTCCATCACACTTCCACACTAATGTGCACCTTTATTTCGTCCACATGCATGTGCACATGTGCTGCACATGCTTTGTGCTTTAAACATGGCTGCCGCTCATCCTTACAGTTGTCGTATCAATCGTATTCTGGAGTCCCCACGTGGTAACGCCCTTCTTGTTGGTGTGGGAGGCAGTGGAAAGCAAAGCTTGACCCGATTGGCTGCCTTTGTAAGCTCATTGGAGGTGTTCCAGATTGAGCTAAAGAAAGGGTACTCTGTTGGAGACCTGAAGGTAAGGTTCAACCGTTGTGTAGATGGTCTGAAAAAAAGAAATCGATGCATGCTCTAATTCCATTCATTTTTAAAATTTATTATAATAGCACCCTTGCTGATTACAATTAAATTGTCCTATTTAATAACCATTAATAATTGTACACTATATTGTGCATGTTTATTGTCATTGCACTTTATATGATCTCCACTGCCAATTTTGCCATATATTCATGCGTAGTGTCACGTTCACTTTGCGTTCACAGACTGACCTGGCTGGACTGTACATGAAAGCCGGTGTGAAGAATGTGGGGACAGTGTTCCTGCTCACAGATGGGCAGATTGCAGAGGAGAAGTTCTTGGTGCTGGTGAACGACCTCCTGGCGTCTGGGGAGATCCCTGACCTGTTTCCCGATGACGAGGTCCAGAACATCGTTGGGAGTGTGAGGAATGAGGTGAAAGGGATGGGCATCCAGGACACCAAGGAGAACTGCTGGGCCTTTTTCATTGAGCGAGTGCGCAGGCAGCTCAAGGTAAATAGTCTGGGCAGTCTCAGTGATGTTGAGTGTGGAAAGTGTTAGTGTCTGGAAACGTGCTACAGAGAGGGTCCACTTTGTTGCATGCAGTATGATATGTACTCACTGGCATGCATGCATGTGTACCCTGTACACAAGGTCCATGCAGCATTCTGTTGAAAGACTCTCGTATATGGCACAGGGGTGGTCAAAGGTACATGTACACAGTGTTGGGTAGTTTGCAGTGTGCTGCAGACCTTTTGCTGCCAGTGTTCACTCCGCCCCTCCCATCTTCCCTCAGGTCGTGCTCTGTTTCTCTCCGTGGGGACAACTCTACGTGTGCGTAGCCGCAAGTTTCCTGCCATTGTGAACTGCACCAACATTGACTGGTTCCACAAGTGGCCAGAAGAGGCTCTTGTGTCTGTCAGTAGACGTTTCCTGTCCGAAAACGAGCTTTTGAATGTATGTTTCAAAAAGGCGTGGTGGGGGAACTGATAGCTGTATGTTGCCAATGTAATAGTTCTAAAGGTACCCCTCTCTTCCCCGCCCCTTTCTTTTCCCTATCCCTTTCATTCCCTCCCTCAATCTCTTTCACTCCCTCCCCCGCCATTTTCCCTGTGCAATAAAGATAGTCAGCTATTTTGCTATTGTTTCACTTTGAAGTTATTGGCAATGTTGTTTCATGCAGTATGAATGCATATTTTGTTGTTCTTAAGCCTTTTGACCAGCTTCACTGACAATGACTAAGGACATATAGTGATGGTGTGATGCTACATGCTTGTTACAAGTTTTTTGTTGTCGATAGGCTGAACTGTCCAAGTCCATAAGCAAATTCATGGCCTTTGTGCATGGAAGTGTGAATGATATGAGTGCAGCGTACCTGACCAATGAAAGGAGGTACAACTATACCACACCAAAGAGCTTCCTGGAGTTGGTGAGTGATGCATGTTTGTGTGTGTGGTGTGTGGTGTGTGGTGTGGGTGTGTGTGTGTGTGTGGGTGTGTGTGTGTGTGTGTGTGTGTGGTGTGTGTGTGTGTGTGTGTGGTGTGTGTGTGGAGTGTGTGTGTGTGTGTGTGTTTGTGTGTGTGTGTTGTGTGTGTGTGTGTTTGTGTGTGTTGTGTGTGTGTGTGTGTTGTGTGTGTGTTGTGTGTGTGAGTGTGTGTGTGTGAGTGTGTGTGGTGTGTGTGTTGTGATGCACATTATAGTTGTGTCAGTAACTGGGCAGCTGTATTCCTTTTTTTTAATCTACACACGTACCATTCACTGTATCGCTGCAGATTTCCCTATACCAGAATCTGTTGACTAAGAAGTATGGAGAACTGATGGGCAACATGGAGCGTCTGGAGGGAGGCCTTGAGAAGCTCAAGAGCACGGCTGCACAGGTACACACTAGGCCAGCAAGGAGGATGATAGGGGCATCCACAATTCACATCAAAGATACCAACCCCAGAGCAGATCTCACAAGCAATCATGGTCACTGTCTTGTTTGTGCACACACACACATGGACATATGCATGTATACATGTACACACACTGACTTGCACACACACACACACATGGACATATGCATGTATGCACACACACACACACACACACACACACACACACACATGTACACAATATCTTACAGGTGGATGATCTAAAGGAGAAGCTCAAAGCCCAGGAGGTGGAGCTGAAACAGAAGAATGAGGATGCAGATGCGCTGATCAAGAGGGTAGCCGTGGAGCAGGAGAAGGTGGGCAAGGAGAAGGCATTTGCAGATGAGGAAGAGAAGAAGGTGGCTAAGATCAATGACGAGGTCTCCAAGAAGCAGAGGGATTGTGAGACTGATCTGGCCAAGGCAGAACCAGCGCTGAAGGTGAGGTTTGATGGATCATCAATGTTGTAAAACTTAGCACGTATTGGATGTACCTAGAATAGTAGTGGGAAGGAGATGAGAAGGTACAAGGAAGGGGGAGTTGTGCATACAAATGAAATTGCAGTGTATAGTTATGGCACATTTGTGTTTTGCTTAATTATCCTCCTTATAATGCAGTATCAAAAATACGTCTTCTTATTACATATTGAAAGGATGTACATGTACATGTATGCTATAATACATGTATACTATTTTTATTAAAGTATTGTTTGTGTTTTTCACTTTGTGTTCTCCCATGCAGGCTGCCGAAACTGCTCTCAACACACTGAACAAGAACAACCTCACGGAGCTCAAGTCCTTTGGGAAACCCCCTGGAGCTGTTGTCAACGTGGTGGCAGCTGTCATGGTCCTCATGTCCCCACCTGCTAAGATCCCCAAGGACCGCTCCTGGAATACGGGGAAAGTCATGATGAGCAAAGTGAGTGTCGTATTGTTTGTGCATGTGTAGGCAATGCTGCCATGTATAGGTCGTATGTAGGAACGTAGATGTGTGTGGACATGTACTGCATGAATAGTGTATTTATCTGCACACGCATGCCTGCTTGTGATGTGCTTTGGTGTGCGCACGTACGCATACAGTATTTATTTGTGTCTGCCTGGTACATGGAGGGTGTGCATGGCGTATGTACACATGTATGCAAGTGCGTTAATGTGCGCGTGCATTCAAAAGCGTATTGCCTTGTACATACTGTGCTTGCATGTACAGTTGTGTCACATGGCTGTTCCAATGTCTAGGTTGACCAGTTCCTCGAATCGTTAATCAAGTTTGACAAAGAGAACATCGCGGACCCCAACTTGAAAGCCATTCGCCCCTACCTCGAAGACCCCGAGTTCGAGCCCGAGTTCATCCGCTCCAAGTCCTTTGCCGCGGCCGGTCTGTGCGCCTGGGCCATCAACATTGTCCGCTTCTACGAGGTATTCTGCGACGTGGAGCCCAAGAGGAACGCCCTCAAGGCAGCCAATGCAGAGCTAGCCGCGGCCCAGGAGAAGCTATCCAAGATCAAGGCGAGGATAAAGGAGCTGGACGATAACCTAGCGGAGCTCACCAGGGAGTTTGAGACGCCACCGCTGCCAAGCTCAAGTGCCAGCAGGAAGCAGAGGCCACGGCGCGCACCATATCGCTGGCCAACAGGCTGGTGGGTGGTCTGGCATCAGAGAAGGTCCGTTGGGCAGAGTCTGTGCAGTCATTCAAGAAAGACGAGAAGACGCTGGGTGAGGAGTTGTTGGTGGTTGGTGGTCTTGGGTGAATCGTGGGGGCCGGGGATATTATTGTTCTTTTTTTTTGGGGGGGGGGGTGGGTGGAGGGATCATGGAAGTTGAGCATATGTGTTATACATGTATGGTATTGGAAGTGCTGCTGAGTTGTTACCTTTGCTACATTCTCTCTCATTAGCTGGTGACCTGTTGCTGACAGCCTCCTACCTCTCCTACGTTGGGTGCTTTACACGGTCGTACAGAGAAGACCTGCTGAACGGCAAATGGATACCATTCCTCAAGACCTTAGAAGTAAGGAGTGCGACGGAGTTGCTCTGTTCATGCTCTAAATATAGCACCCAATGCATGTGACCATAGAGCATGCACATGCATGTGCAGTACCGAAGCATACATTGTGGCTTTGCACCATTGAACACCACATCTCTTATCCAGCCTCTTAATATGTGTGTGGGATCCTTTCTTTTGTCTTTCACCACAGCCTCCAATACCTGTGACTGAGGGACTCGATGTTCTAGGACTACTGACAGACTCAGCCAAGATTGCGCGCTGGAACAACGAGAACTTGCCAAACGACAGGATGTCCATTGAGAATGCGACCATCCTCACCAATGCTGAGCGCTGGCCACTGATGATTGACCCTCAGCTTCAGGGAGTCAAATGGATCAAAACCAGGGAAGGGGATGGTCTCAAAGTAGTCAGACTTGGAACCAAAGGGTGAGTGCACATACTAGTGTAGCACAGAGACCTTTGTGTGACATGATGGTTCATATTTATGCTTCACATGTTTTGCATGTGTTTTGGTAGGGATATTAGATATGTTCCTTTAAAATTACATGTACTGGTTTGAAGTTCAATCAAAAGTACTGTAATTTCATTTTGCAAGTAGCCACACCATGCCTATAGGTATTGGTACTGACCCATTACATGTAGGTGTATGGTCACCTCCCATAGCATCACTAAAGCTGACCTCTTTCGCTGTTCCCTATACCTACGCAGGTACCTGGATGCCATAGAGCAAGCAGTGTCCAACGGTGACTGCCTCCTTCTGGAGAACATTGAGGAATCAGTGGACGCCGTGCTGGACCCACTGCTGGGCAGGAACACCATAAAGAAAGGGAAGTGCATCAAGATAGGGGACAAGGAGGTGGAGTACCAC
>JABACO010000264.1:0-48703 GCA_013339895.1 Ephydatia muelleri | reverse complement strand
ACACACACAACACACACAAACACCCACACAAACACCCACACACACACACACACACACACACACACACACACACAACACACTGCACATTTTACCAACCTAGTGAAATGGTTCACCTGGTGAAATGGTTACACACACACATACACACACACGTGCACACCACACCCACACACACGACACACACAACACACACACACACACACCGTACCTCAGTTGGGAAGGGTTTGTGTGCAATTTGGAGTGGAATGGAGCTGAAATAGAAATTCCCAGTAAAATCCCTAAGTCAGAAGAACCAGATTGCCTTTAGACATCTCCAATTAGCGAACACCACAGTAAAAAAGCACGCCAGTAAATGTATTGAGCCACGCATGAGGAGGCCGTGTGTGCATTCAGGAATCCATCCGTTGTAAGATGGTGTCACAATACATTGGCCAGTTAAGTATTTAGCGTGTACACCCTCAATTCAAAGTAAGGTGTACTTCTATTTAGCGAACACCACAGTAAATAAAGAATGCTAGTTATGACACGTACTTCAGTTGGGAAGGGTTCGTGTGCAATTTGGAGTGGATTGGAGCTGAATTAGAAGCGCAGAAATTCCCAGTAAAATCCCTAAGTCAGAAGAACCAGATTGCCTTTAGGCATCTCCAATTAGTGAACACCACAGTAAAAAAGCACGCCAAATGTATTGAGCCACGCATGAGGCCCTGCATGAATTTTGAAATCCATCAGATGTATGATGGGTCCACAATAATTGCCCAAGTCAGTTAAGTATTCAGCATGCGTGCAACTACACTCGCAATTCAGAGTACGGCATTCTTCTATTTAGCGAACACCACAGTATAAACTATCACACACACCACACACACACAGTGTTTGTGCATGTTTAGAACTAACGTGTATGAGATTCCCTGTATGAGGTTACAACTTACTCGTGTGGCTTGTTCTACTTCTTGCAAGTGCACGCCTGGGGAACTATTTTCAAGGACGACAACTATTTAGAAGCTCCACGCCTGTATGAAAGACAACGAGTAAAAAGTTATAACTCACAGTTATAACACAAATTTAGTAACAAAATTAATTGCACATTTATTAAAAGGTGAGATAAAAAATTATGAACTCAGGAGAGCGAAAAGCGTTGAAGGAGCCACACACATACACCGATTAACACACACACACACACAGATACATATGTTACGTTTTGATACTAAGGTAGTCCTGATTTGGAGTTCACAGGGGATGAGATGTCTGAAACACACGCATGCACGCACACGCGCGCGCGCACACACACACACTCAAGCGTGATGATGGATTTAACTGCTGTTAACTTGCTGCATACACACACACACACACACAAACACATAGATTTAGTCAGAGTTAATTTAAACACACATTTAATTGCAAAGTTATTGATGGGGTTAGCAACATACGTCCGTACATACACATACACACTTGTTCTGCACTCGCCCTTTACAACACACAAACGATGTCACAGTGTGTGTGTGTGCGTGTGTGTGTGTGTGTGTGTGTGTGTGTGTGTGTGTGTGTTGTGTGGTGTGTGTGTGTGTGTGTGTGTGTGTAGGGAGTTTGGCTACCTTGCCGTGGTCACAATAAATAGTGAAATTTCGGGAGTTTACAGCCTTTCAATTATCCTCTTTGGAGTGACCAATGCCCTCCAGAACTTGGTCAGCTGGCGTGTCGGCCGCATCCTCATGGACGGCTCTAGGTTGCGAGTAGCATGAAGTCGAGCTGGCCAATATCTGCGGAGAGTATGTCACTTGCCTGCTCTGACCACACACGGCACTCAGGAACACATACACAGATCCATATCATACCTTTCGATACGAAGGTAGTCCTAACTAGCCTGCACTCGCCGACAACTCCGTGGGCGCCTCCTCCTTCATTTTGCCAGTGCCACGTGTCCATAGTAGTGGTCGTGCTAATTACGTTGCACGGTCGAAAGAGGAGACGCTATGGTGCATTTTTTTAACAATGCGAGCTCGCAAGTACTCTGGCTGCATCATAGCCCGAAACTCGTTCGTACGTTGCCACAGCCAGCAAAGTGTCCTTGCAGCTCGCCATTTTGAATAATTATTATTCCCATCATTATTATTGGGGTTAGACTAATTACGTTGCACGGTCGAAAAGAGGAGGGGCTATGGTGCAGCCAGAGTTCTTGCGATCTCGCATTGTTAAAATAGTTGTGCTTTAGGGGTTAGGGTTAGGATTTGGGTTTGGGGGAATGGAAGATTGCACCAACTCCCTAACGCCAACACCCCCACGTTCCAACGTGAGGGCATTCACTAAACAGTCAACAGAGGGCACTGAGGGATATGAGATGTCCAATGGGGCAGGTAGAAGAGAGGGAAAACATACAGGAGGGGTAGCATAGGTAGGGCAAATGTTTGGTGATAGAGGTAGAGATGGAGAGGAAGGACAAGAAAGAAATGTCGAGGTGGGAGTCGCTGGGAAGAGGTTTTCAGACGAAGAGGGGGAGAGAGGTAGAAGGGATGAACTATTTGAGGTCGAAGAGCCTTAAGGGGATGTCGTGTCTAACACACGTTTTCTGTGTGGGGGCAAGCATGCACAATCAGGTTCGGGGGGGCGTGCCCATGCAGTCCGAAGCCCGTGACGAGCTCGAGGGTGACTCCATATCTGTGTCTACCTTGGGAGTCCAGCTTGTATCTGAGGGATCCGAAGGACCCGACTCCAGGTTTGAGGTGCAGGTATTCCTAGTGTCAGATGCGCTACTGATCGAGGTATCAGAGACCCCCCCCTAGGATCGCTCGCCACAAGTGAATTAAACGCGTCAGAACTCGATGAGCTATCGCAGTTATTCCTCACGTCAGTACTGCACTGACGCTGACTCTTGGCCATCCTCCCACGCGATCTCGTCCACACAGGTATCCGAGTGCGAGGCAGAGTGCGGGCGGAAACCCCCACTGGGGTCACTCTTACCTCCAGATTCCGAGGGAACAAACAATCTTTTCCACATCCCCGTTGTCCATAATTGACTCGCCGCGTTTGAATACGTCCCATCCTCCCTCCACATGCACATATCCTAACAGGGGGAATCAATTGCCCATGCGGGGAGGCACCTCTCCACTCATGCCATTCTTCAGCGGGGCACTCTCACCTACCCCATTGCTCCCAGATAGCGATGTCATATTGCCATCAGAGTCGCTTCCCGCGAGGGAGGCCATCTCCTCCCCCCCATGCCATCCCGACAGCGTGCCATTAACATGATACGAAATTCAAATATAATGATTGAGTAACAGTGAGAGAGGGAGAGTAGAGAGTTAGAGCGGGAACAATGTGAATGGAGGTATATAGAAAATAGCAGTAACAGGGAAAAGGGGAACAAAAGGTGAACGGAAAGAAGACCGAGTGACAAGAACAGAGAAAAGTGCAAATTAATTACCAAAGTGATGGCCTTAACGCGTTTCGGTACATGGACCTTCGTCAGAAGACCATCGTATGTTTGAAAATTCAAAATTTGAACTGTTGCGCATGCGTACTTCAAATAGTTCCAGATTACGTCATGGAGATGTAGAGGCATCGGAAGAAGCGCCGCAGGTTCCATGTTAGGGGGAGCGCCGCAGGCCCCAGGCTAGCTGGGTTTAGCATTAGGGTTAGGGTTAGGGTCTCAGTCTCAGTCCAGATCGTCAGTGTAGCACACTTCCTGATGTTAAAGGTGAGGCCCGCCCACTGACTGGCCTGGTGTGCCATGTCCAGCATCTTCTGTGTGGTAGACTGGGACGACGCCAAGACACACGGTCATCAGCATAGGTTAGGGATTTTACAGTGACACCTGCTACCTTGTACCCAATATCAGGAACACTTTCCA
Source organism: Ephydatia muelleri (assembly GCA_013339895.1). Taxonomy (NCBI): domain Eukaryota; kingdom Metazoa; phylum Porifera; class Demospongiae; order Spongillida; family Spongillidae; genus Ephydatia; species Ephydatia muelleri. The sequence continues at coordinate 44,862 of JABACO010000264.1, read as the reverse complement.
CGGACCGGATGACCGCCTCCATTACTAGGTTGAAAAGTATGGGGCTTAGCGGGCATCCTTGCTTTACTCCTCTTCTGCACACGATGGATGGTGTGAGACCCGACTTTGTTCTCACATGCGTGGTGGAGTCCATGTAAATGTCCCTGATGATTTCCAGAGTGGAGCCCCGTAGACCTGCAAGCTTGAGGACCCTCATTAGGGTAGCATGGGGAACTGATGTGTAAGCGTCTTTAAAGTCCAGCCATGTGGCAGACAAGGCTTTCTTCCTTCTCCTGGCATCCTACTGAATTGTCCGCAACTTAAACCCGTGTTACAGACAGCCCTCATAGGGAAGGAATCTTTTTGGGAAGGGCTCATGGTGTTAGAGTCTATTGCCCAGCTGGTCACCCGCTTTGCTATCGCTGTTGCGTAGATGTTATAGATGGTGTTTTGCAAGGCGATAGGCCTCCAGTTGTCCAGCTGGCCAATGTTTCCTCCCTTATGTATGAGGACTGTCGTGGAGTCTTTCCAAGACGATGGTATCTTCCTGTTTAGTCTGCACGTGTTCAGGATCGCGGTTATGATGTCTCTCGAGGAGTCGAGGCGTTTCCAGGCTGCGTGGCGTAGATAGTCCGGGCCGGGTGCTGACTTGTTTGCGACCCCTTGCAGCACTCGACTCACCTCCTGAACAGTGAAGGGGTCCTTTAACCCTTCACCTGCGACGGGCACATTTTTGTGCCCGTAATTTGCGCTTGCGTAATGCGGAGGGCACATTTATGTGACGAGCGGGATACATGTACGATAAACATGCACTACGCGCGAATGGTGGTACAATTGCAGCTGTCGTTACGTATATGAGCTACGCGTTGCGTACATTATTATACACAACTCTTTATCGGAGAAAAAGCACGCGATGGCCAATAAAAAGACTCTGCCTTCAGACCCCGAATTTCTGCTGCAGTATTTGGACGATATGGATAGTGACTTTAGCGATGAGGATTTTGATGGCTACATTGAAGAGAATAACGAGGGTTGCGAGGTTAGTGGAAATGATACATTTACCGGATGTGGGCGTTATTATTAGCGGTCAGACACAGGCTGGTGAAACTGAAGCCATGGAAGTTGAGGAGATGGAGCAGGAGATTGTGGAGGACCAGGAGTTGGAGGACTTTGGTATCGAGGAAACTGAGGAAGATGATAGCCCTATCATTCCTCCCTTTCATCAGAACACTGGTGTTACAAGGGATATGAATGACTTGCAGCCTGTTGATTTCTTCTTTGAGCTGTTTCCACAGGATTTGCTGACCTACATAGTGCAGGAATCCAACAGGTATGGGCAGCAATATCTGATGAATCATGCTGCCTACCTTGAAGAGCACCCGAGGGCAAGAGCCAATCAATTCAAGCGCAAACCTATTGTCGAAGATGAGATAAAAAAATTCATTGCCCTAGTAATCGGCATGGGCATCGTAAACATGCCAGACATGCAGCAATATTGGAGCACTAGCTGGCCATTTACCTCCACAAACTTCTCCTCAATTATGAGCAGAGACAGGTTTCTCTTACTGAAATTTCTTCATCTAGCAGACAACACCCGGATGGCAGCTAAAGGTCAACGCGGCTACGATACCTTATTCAAAGTGAGGCACCTTTTGACCACGCTTATTGCCAGGCATAAGGACAGCTACAGAATGAAAAAAGAAGTGTGGATGAAAGTATCATAGCATACAAAGGTCGCCTTTCTTTTCTACAGTACATGCCAAAAAAGCCTCACAAGTGGGGTATGAAGGCTAGGGTCCTTGCAGAGGCAGAGACTGGATACACATGGAACTTCCACTTGTATACAGGAAAAGAGGAAGCGCGGCCAGCTGGTCTTCCACTGGGTACCCATGTTGTTATTGACCTGGTGAAGGACCTAGCTGGAAAGGGACACCACATTTATTTCGACAATTTTTATACAAGTCCTCAATTATGCAAAGCATTGCTTACCCGAGGATTTGGAAGCTGTGGCACAGTGCGCCTTGACCGGAAGGAAATTCCGGACTCCTTCAAAAGGACTGTGATCCAAACAGGCGAAGTGGCGTACTATAAGGATGGGCATGTTTTAGGACTGAAATGGAAGGATAAAAGAGTTGTGTCTCTTTTGACAACAATCCATGATGAGAGCATGGTCACAAAATCAAGAAGAATGAAAGGTGCTCCAAATGGTATTCAGGTGATCGACAAACCATATGGAATTGATGAGTACAACAAATACATGGGTGGTGTAGACAAGGCAGGGCAACTAGTACAGTATTATGGGTATAATAACTTCTCCAAGAAATGGTGGAAAAGAGTGTTTTTCCACATGTTAGATGTAACCTTGGTAAATGCATACATTGTATACTATAAAAGCATCACAGGTAAAAGTATATCCCATCTAAACTTTTGAATAGCAGTTGCAGAGGGATTGCTTGCCCAAACAGATACAACTTTTCCGGCCACACCTTCCGTTGCAGCCGACACTCCGGCACGATTACTAGGACACAACCATTTTCCCGAGCCTTCCGGTGGAAGGCACGACTGCAAGGTTTGCAGTAATAGGAAGTCTGGAAAACGGAAAACTACAACCTACAGATGCAGCAGCTGTAAAGTTCCACTCTGTATACATCCATGCTTCCGAACATATCACACAGTTCTGCACTACTGATGACTCTTATCCAGATGTACCATATAGTGTATTGACGGGTTGTTTACTCTATGATGCAGATGTGTATTCACATTGTACTGGTTATTTACTCAAAGGAAAGACAACACCATATCCCACATATGGCAACCAGCCTGGCATGATAAACACATCGATACCTGCGTAACCCTTACACCACAAGTACGCTGACCCCTGCGTTTACTATTTATTTGTCACTGCTGGAGTACCACTTAGGGTGCTACATTGCGTCACATTAACGAGATTCGTTGCCCCTAGGCACGTGATGGTCAGGGGTACAGACACCTCGTCCCTGCCTGACGTTGGTCACGCGACAAGTGAGCGACGGTGCATGACTGCCACCCTCTTACGTTCGTTCGCAGATTTTCCGGCTACGAGCACTGACATGCATGTAGCCCATTTTAAAGGTTGCTTCCCTTTGGTCTGGCTTCCTCCTTGGATGGTTTGTGTATGTCAGTCGTGCAGTTCCATCATGCCAGTTTCATTGGGTGTTGCGTGAGTTTGTGGTCGAGCATCCGTGCCCAATTGCGAACACTGGCATCACTAGAAATGAATCTAAAAACAAACGATAAAGAAAAGAGTCACCACCACCATCCAACGACGATTTACTGATGCAGCGAAGCGTATATACAACAGGATCAGCGTCTCTTGGAACTTCGGGTGAACGGTCACCATTGTGTTTCACTTGTGCAGCAGTGATGTATACATGTATGTGTATTACTGCTCTGCGTTTGATCTATGTGTCGTACGCGTAACTGAAGGCAGTCCACCGAAGACTGCACCGTCGTCCAACTGATAACAAATGAAATAAGAAAAGGCCATGCAGTCGTGCGGCATGACAGTGATGATCGACGACGACGAGACGCATGAATTATGCTGCATCATGAGAAGGCGAAAAGGAGTCGAGTGCAAGTATGCATACAGTGCACAACGCACGCCTATACTTTGTCTTTGTCCAACTATGCACAACAGAATGAACGTGTATGTTTTTGTGGGAGGCTGGACCTTCCTGTGCATCTCGACGACGGTGAGGTGATGACGAAAACCGGTATACACGTTACTGCTGCTAATCACGCTTCCAAGGCCGCGTTAACCGCTTATCCAGTGCACGTGCACTACCACTTCGTTTGTAAGAACGTCGAGTGCAGCAGAGCTGCACGCTCCAATTGAATCAACCTCTCGCTGGCTGGCTGGCTGGCTGGCTGGCTGGCTGGCTGGCTGGCTGGCTGCACATCGTACGTGTACATGCATCGTTCACGGCGAGTATAATTATAGTAGTATGCATGTGCCACTCTTGCAAGCCTTCTCCACGTCGTCATGGCCACAAATCGAATCACATTTCATGGGTTCCTGAGGATATCTTGCTATCCTTCGTCCCTAACAGTGGGGCCTAAGGAACGAGGGACGAACAAACAACAACAACAATTAAGGTTTTGGGCGGTTACTTCACTTTCCAGTCAAGCTGTCTGTCTGATCGAAACAACGGCGAGGGGAAAGAGCTCTTCTCAACAGGCAACAAGGGAAACGGGGATGGATCTGAATGGAACAAGAAAGTGAATCTCAACGGTCTGATATTGATGATGATTGTATCCCCGAAGGGATGGGCCGCACCCAGAGGTAGTGCAATACTGGGGCAACCCGTGGGACCGGCGAAGCAAGCTTCACTCCGAGTCCCGAGTTTCAAAAATTGATGTAATATCGTGGGAACATTGTTCCCATACGAGATATTACACTCGTAAGAACAGTTTTCTACTTGATCTTTAGCCAAGAGGCCGAGGAAGCGATAAAGGTAAAGGGGCCTGCGTTTACTATTTATTTGTCACTGCTGAGAGTACCACTTAGGGTGCTACATTGCGTCACATTAACGAGATTCGTTGCCCCTAGGCACGTGATGGTCAGGGGTACAGACACCTCGTCCCTGCCTGACGTTGGTCACGCGACAAGTGAGCGACGGTGCATGACTGCCACCCTCTTACGTTCGTTCGCAGATTTCCGGCTACGAGCACTGACATGCAGTAGCCCATTTTAAAGGTTGCTTCCCTTTGGTCTGGCTTCCTCCTTGGATGGTTTGTGTATGTCAGTCGTTGCAGTTCCATCATGCCAGTTTCATTGGGTGTTGCGTGAGTTTGTGGTCGAGCATCCGTGCCCAATTGCGAACACTGGCATCACTAGAAATGAATCTAAAACAAACGATAAAGAAAAGAGTCACCACCACCATCCAACGACGATTTACTGATGCAGCGAAGCGTATATACAACAGGATCAGCGTCTCTTGGAACTTCGGGTGAACGGTCACCATTGTGTTTCACTTGTGCAGCAGTGATGTATACATGTATGTGTGTATTACTGCTCTGCGTTTGATCTATGTGTCGTACGCGTAACTGAAGGCAGTCCACCGAAGACTGCACCGTCGTCCAACTGATAACAAATGAAATAAGAAAAGGCCATGCAGTCGTGCGGCATGACAGTGATGATCGACGACGACGAGACGCATGAATTATGCTGCATCATGAGAAGGCGAAAAGGAGTCGAGTGCAAGTATGCATACAGTGCACAACGCACGCCTATACTTTGTCTTTGTCCAACTATGCACAACAGAATGAACGTGTATGTTTTTGTGGGAGGCTGGACCTTCCTGTGCATCTCGACGACGGTGAGGTGATGACGAAAACCGGTATACACGTTACTGCTGCTAATCACGCTTCCAAGGCCGCGTTAACCGCTTATCCAGTGCACGTGCACTACCACTTCGTTTGTAAGAACGTCGAGTGCAGCAGAGCTGCACGCTCCAATTGAATCAACCTCTCGCTGGCTGGCTGCTGCTGGCTGGCTGGCTGGCTGGCTGGCTGGCTGGCTGGCTGGCTGCACATCGTACGTGTACATGCATCGTTCACGGCGAGTATAATTATAGTAGTATGCATGTGCCACTCTTGCAAGCCTTCTCCACGTCGTCATGGCCACAAATCGAATCACATTTCATGGGTTCCTGAGGATATCTTGCTATCCTTCGTCCCTAACAGTGGGGCCTAAGGAACGAGGGACGAACAAACAACAACAACAATTAAGGTTTTGGCGGTTACTTCACTTTCCAGTCAAGCTGTCTGTCTGATCGAAACAACGGCGAGGGGAAAGAGCTCTTCTCAACAGGCAACAAGGGAAACGGGGATGGATCTGAATGGAACAAGAAAGTGAATCTCAACGGTCTGATATTGATGATGATTGTGTATCCCCGAAGGGATGGGCCGCACCCAGAGGTAGTGCAATACTGGGGCAACCCGTGGGACCGGCGAAGCAAGCTTCACTCCGAGTCCCGAGTTTCAAAAATTGATGTAATATCGTGGGAACATTGTTCCCATACGAGATATTACACTCGTAAGAACAGTTAAATTTTAATTGCAAATTAGCAAACAAGGTCAGCACCTCCGAAGAGGTGGCCCCCTCGCGGGAGCGACACTCTCCGGCCGTACCGGGTGCACCCAATTACAAATTAATATACACGGAACGCAACACAAATTAAGCAGTTACATATAGTTCAAGTTATCTCCTTTGTTGGAGATTAGGATTCTTGTTCAACACTGGAAGGCTGTCTAGCTTTCCATATCCCGAAACTGCCCTTTATCGCCTCCGTGCAGCACAGCTTGCGAAAAAGGATGGAGTACCTGCGCCCAATCCCAAGCTTCGTCAGCACCCGGTCGTTGGCTGGGTCCCAGCTGCCGAGGGATCCAACGACCAGGGCATCCACCTCCACCTTCCCGTACCCTCTGTTATGTAGAAGGGCCTTGAGGTATTCATATTTTTTCTCCTTTCCTTCCCGGGCTTCCTGGAAAGCCCCAGATCCTTCAAAGGGAATGGTAACATCTACAACAAAGGCCTCTTTGGACAGCTCATTGAGGACAAAGAGATCAGGCTTTAGCCTGCTGGTGTCTCCTGGGAAGGTCTGCTCCTTGTATTTTTGGCCCATCGACTCTGGGATCGCCCGGAACAGCCGACCCAAGATGTTGTTGTGTCTGTGTCTGAAAAGCCCTACGTGTTTGTTGCAGTGATTCAGGGCATGGGCAAGTGTATCTTGCTCTTCGTAGCACTGGGGACAACTAACGTCGGCAATCTTTTCCCCAGCCCGACGTCGCACTGTTCTCGTAGGTAGGAGGTTCAAACCTTGCCTTCAAGGCAAAACGGTATTCACCGAAGGAAGTGTAGTCACCTGTGGTAATCCAATGGTTGCTAGACGCGTGAGATGACACACACTCCATTGCCCTTCCTTGGTCGCTGGCTTGCTTCAGACGGTCTACATATGTCTCCTGAATTCCGGAGCGCATGAGGCGACAGACTACCCTCCTTCTATTCCAGCCGACTGACTTTCCACCACATGTAATGGCATTCCTGTTAAGTTGGAACTTCACTCCACAGTGGTGGGCTGCTACTCTCACATCACTCCACATGGACTTCAGGTCTCCTCGCTTTCCTTCCCCCCAAATCGGGAGGGAGTTGATGAACTCTTCACTGGACTGTAGATCCCTCCTCCTTGTGTTGGCTGTCCTCTGTAACTCATGAAGTGCGATGTCTTTCACTTTAGGGTCGTTCTGTGATGATAACAGCTTGAAGGCTGATGACACCATGTAGATGTTGAGGTCGTCAACAACATTTGGGATGCCCAGCCCTCCACGTCTAGTTGGGGAGTACAGGAAAGAGGTGATGGTCCGCCTTGGAAGCTTGAGACACTGTTTGACGACCTTCCTCACTGCCTTGTCCAGGTTTGTTGCCCAACGGATAGGTGGGGTCAGATTCTGTAATGGGTATACCAACCGAGGCTTGGCAAAGCGATGCAGTGCATCGAGCTTTTGCCAGTCACTCAGGTCCGATTTCATGATGGCTTCACAGTCTTGGAGGTATTCCTCACCCACCTGCCTAACCTCAGCTTTGGGGTCAGCCCCCGCTCGGCACCCTAGATACTTGTAAGATTCGTTCCACGTGAGGGCAGGAATCACCTCCATGCCAAGTTTGGGCTGAAATGGGACCGCTCTCTGCCTCCTCCCCTGTCCTCGTAAGATGGTGAGCGAGGCACACTTCTTGGTGTTGAATGTTAAACCAGCCCAGCTACCCGCCTGGTGGGCACGATCCATCATTTGCTGCATGAGTGTCCTGGATGACGAAAGGACACACAAGTCATCAGCATAAGCCAAGGTTGTAATGGAGGAGTTGGCGATCTTGTAGCCGGCATCGTGGACCTCTTCTACTGAGCGAATGATGGACTCCATTACAAAGTTGAAAAGGATGGGGCTAAGGGGACAACCCTGCTTAACCCCCCTTTCACAGGCAATGGAGGCGGAGGTCTCAGACTTTGTTCTGACACAGGTAGTAGAGCCTGCATAGATGTCTTGGATGATGTCAATGGTTGCTCCTCCTAATCCAGCCAAACGTAGTATCCTTAACAGGGTGGAGTGAGGGACTGAGGAATAGGCATCTTTTAAGTCCAACCAGGATATGGTTAGGTCCCTCTTCCTTCTTCTTGCATCCTGAAGCACACTACGTAACACGAAATTGTGCTCCAGGCATCCCTCGTATGGGAGAAACCCCTTCTGGGATGGACTTAGCTTCCCTTCCTGAATTGCCCAGTTTGTCACTCTTTTGGCGATAACACCAGCATACACTTTGTAGGCGGTGTTTTGCAGGGCAATAGGTCGCCAGTTGTCAAGGTTGGTGGTATCTCCGGCCTTGTGGATCAATATTGTGGACGATGTCTTCCACGAGAGGGGAACCTTCTTATTCACCCTGCACGTGTTGAGTATCACCGTCAGTATCGGCACCACAGAGCCAAGCCGTTTCCAATCAGAGTATCTGAGTCGGTCTGGTCCCGGAGCCGAGTTGCTGGGTAAGCCCTTCAGTGTGGCTTCAACCTCCTGCTCAGTAAAGGGGTCTTCCAGTATGTCTACCTCAGTGGACTGAGGCCAGATTGGAAACGGGGGAGGTGCTTCACTGGTGTCAGAGTGTGGTTGGGGAATTTTTCCCCCTGAAGTAGTTGTAGACTGCAGGCATAGAAATGTCACAACGAGGAGGGCTCGGGGATTTCCTGATGATGCCCATGCAGGCCTTTGGATTGGCCCGATACAACTTTTGCAAGTTCGCCTTCCTCCTAATGACTCTGTTCCTGTTGCTGGGGTTCGCAGTCTGGACCTGTGGGGGGTTGTTGCCCCTGTCCTGTCTCCTCTTCCTCCACCCTTCCGTAGGGTTGGTGCTCTGGGGACTCTTTAAGGAGGCTACATATCGAGAATGGGACCAGGCTGAGAATCCTTTAATCCATGCCGATAGCTTTCGGCACCATTCATCCCATCGACTCTGATTCATCCTGCAGTTGGCAGACCCCTTCAGTGGCTCAAACAGACGGGTTGGAGCCTGGTCGTCCTTTGGATCCATCGGTAACCTGGTTAGAGTGAAGGAGACTTGGGTGGAGAGATGATGGGGATTATCGTCGTTAGGGGGCTGGGCTGTCGGCCTTTCAGCAGACGGTGGAGGTCGAGAGCTCTGGTCCCTGGAGTGGATCTGATAACCTCTCTCAACTTGGCTCCTAATGTTGGCGATTCCTCTCTGAATGCTTTGTCCCATGCCCATCTGCCCTCTTCCTTTGTCTGTGGTTGGACGATCTCTTCCCACCCCCCTCTCCAATCCCTGGCTGTTTCCTCTCCCCCTTCCCCCACCCCCACCCCAAGTTTCCTGACTCCCCCGTCCCCCACATGCTTGGCCCCCCCATTCATTTCCTCCTCGCCCCCTATCTGCTCCTCCATTCCTCTGTGAGGCATACCCACTTGCCCTGTCCTTCCCTCTCGGGCCCTCTTCCCATTCCTCCCATGCAACAGGTGTTTCCCCATGTAATCTCTCACCCCTCCAGCACTGATCATCGCTAGACCACTGGCTATCACTATTCTGCTGGCTATCGCCCGTGTGCTCAAAGTGAGGTATATGCCCGGTGTCTCTCCTCCAGCCTGGACCAAACCAATTGTATCGGCCAACAGACCAGCCCCCTCCACCGCTACCCCCCCCCTGTTCGTCCCTGAGTATACCCCTCCCCTGTCTGGTTGCCCAGGTCTAGAGGTTGGTGTCAGGCCCGTGGTAGGTGATGCTGGACCAACAACGGGTGGTGATGGGCCTACACTAGGTGGTGCTGTGTCAGCAATATGTAACGGTGGTCTCGCAGTGGGTGGTGCTGAGGCAGCTACAGATGCGGTGTTAGAGACTTGTATTCCTACATGCAATGCACGTTGGTTTCTCCCTCCTCTACTTCTCCCACCCCTCCCCCCTGGCCCTTCCCCCCTCTGTCCACTACGATTCTTCCCACCCCTTCTACGACCCTCTCCCCACTGGTTTCCTGACCTTTGTGTCGGCAGATCGTGGGGGGTCGCTCTAGATGTGGCAGAATTCTCAGGTGTTATGGGGATTTTAGGTGCAGCAACCTTCTCAATTGCTCTGGGGACTTTTGATTCAGCCGTCTTCTTGGGTGCTCTTGGGACTTGGTTAGCAGACCGTTGAGGTGGTTGTCCACAGGGATTCCTTCTAGGTGCGGAGACCTTCTCAGATACTCTGGGGGCTCTAGATGCAGCAACCTTCTCTGGAGCTCTGGAGACTTGGCTTGTCTTCTGTTGTAGCCCAGGCCCAGTCGACTGGTGAGGACCCCAGATCTTTGGGGTTCTGGCTTGGCCGGTGGCAGTCTTAGTTAGGTCTCCATTTATGTAGTCCCTTAGTTCAGGGTCTACCCCGTGTCTACTCCTTTCGATCTGATGGGTCATCTCTTCCTCATGATCTGGTGGCACTGAAGTTGTCTCCTCTAGAAGGGGGTCCTCTGGAATGGGTTCCATAGTCATCGCCCCACTGAAACTCGGGGGAGGGGGGAGGAGAATCTCTAGGTAGCTGTCATCCCAGACATCTGATTGTCCTCTATGGGTGGGGGAGTATACATTTCCTCCCCTCCTCCTGAAGACACTGCATCTGCATCATTCCAGACAAGAGGTCTAGTAGTCTCATCCCCCTCTTGTAGGAGACCAGCTGGTGTCAGAGAAGTAGTTTGCCCCTCTATGTAGGCCGTCTGGTCTTTAGGAGTAGTGCTCGGGTGTTGAGGTGATGTTGAGTCCTCTGCTCCCTTATCAAGTGTAGGGTGTATCCTAGTTCTCAACCTAACTAGTATCTGGTCTGCTTCCACTATTAAGGGGTTCCGTTGCCCTTTGGTAGCTAAGGGGATGGATATGTCAGAGGACGATGGTGAAGATACCTCCTCTGCAGTAGTCCGTGAGTCCGGACTTCCTAATGAGTCAGGAGGTTGGGATTGGCTGGACACACTCCTCCTAGATGAAGGAGAGGTGGAGGGCGAGGACTGAGTAGCCTGATCCTTCTGGCTCCCCAAGGACGGGGCATTGAGGTGTCTGTAAGCCCATTGCTCGTGGTCTTTAATGTACCTCTGCTTGAAGTGGGCTACCTGATTACTGGTCCTGGTCCCGATGACCTCAGCTAGGATTTTGTTTGAGCGGAGACCATGTATCTCTACTGCTTTTCTAAAGCGATTGATCTCTTCAATCGACCACGGTAGCCTAGGGATGCTCTTGGACCTAGATACATCCGGTGAAGTGGGTCTAGTGTCATCCTGTGCCGCGAGAGTGTCCGACACCGCCACCTGATGACGGGCCCTCTCGTGGTTTCTAAGACCCCTAATTGTGGAAAAGTGGCTACCACAGTAGCTACAGCTGTTGCCCTGACTAGCGGATGGGACTAATTGGCTGGCTGGTTGACTCGAGCGTCCAACATTGTCACCTCTAGCGTTATTGTTTTGGCTAGCGGGTGAGACTAATTGACTATTTGGTTGTCGCGCCAACACCTCTACTTCATCCTCACTCGCATCCGTGTGCCTCCCCATCACCGCTTGGTGGGAGACTGCCTCATGCTCTCTAAGCTCCCTAATTGAACCAAATGGCCGCTACAAAGGCTACAGCTGTTGGTCTGCCTAACTAATGGAGCAAGTTGGCTAATGTGTTGAGACGAGCCATATCTTCCCCACTAGCGGTCGTATGTGCTTGGGAGAAGTGGTTTGCCACCCCTTGTCTTGTGTCATATTGGCGTCTACACATCGAACACGCCCACTTCTCCGCGAGCGAAGGGGAGCAGCCCTTGAAATGAGCTTTGACATGTACAGAAAGGGATTTCTCCCTGAACATGCCCGTATTGCAAACAGGACACGGGGCCCCCCGGGATTGGTGGGTACCGACGTATCCAAACTCTGCCCCCATCGTCACCGCCATTTTCGGAGATTACATCACCCAGGATAAAGGTATTGCTCATCGTGCACGGAGAAGCAGGGTCGTATGGTCAAAAGGAATTTATTTAGGGGGGCGGACCCACGCCTGTTCCCCAGGGAAAAAAAAAACCTTACAGAGAAGGAGAAAAAACCCAACGCTGCTTAACTCGCGTGTCTCTCGGCCCCTTGGCTAAACGTAGATCAGATCACAGGCAGTCTTTGTTCTGGAATCACGTGGCCGTGATACGGGTGCCTGACAGGTAGAAATTTCGACGCAACGGAGAGTCCGCCACAGTCGTCAACAGTAGGGATACCCCTAGTTATTTCTACTTGATCTTAGCCAAGAGGCCGAGAAGCGATAAAGGTAAAAGGGGCCTGCGTTTACTATTTATTTGTCACTGCTGGAGTACCACTTAGGGTGCTACATTGCGTCACATTAACGAGATTCGTTGCCCCTAGGCACGTGATGGTCAGGGGTACAGACACCTCGTCCCTGCCTGACGTTGGTCACGCGACAAGTGAGCGACGGTGCATGACTGCCACCCTCTTACGTTCGTTCGCAGATTTTCCGGCTACGAGCACTGACATGCATGTAGCCCATTTTAAAGGTTGCTTCCCTTTGGTCTGGCTTCCTCCTTGGATGGTTTGTGTATGTCAGTCGTGCAGTTCCATCATGCCAGTTTCATTGGGTGTTGCGTGAGTTTGTGGTCGAGCATCCGTGCCCAATTGCGAACACTGGCATCACTAGAAATGAATCTAAAAACAAACGATAAAGAAAAGAGTCACCACCACCATCCAACGACGATTTACTGATGCAGCGAAGCGTATATACAACAGGATCAGCGTCTCTTGGAACTTCGGGTGAACGGTCACCATTGTGTTTCACTTGTGCAGCAGTGATGTATACATGTATGTGTGTATTACTGCTCTGCGTTTGATCTATGTGTCGTACGCGTAACTGAAGGCAGTCCACCGAAGACTGCACCGTCGTCCAACTGATAACAAATGAAATAAGAAAAGGCCATGCAGTCGTGCGGCATGACAGTGATGATCGACGACGACGAGACGCATGAATTATGCTGCATCATGAGAAGGCGAAAAGGAGTCGAGTGCAAGTATGCATACAGTGCACAACGCACGCCTATACTTTGTCTTTGTCCAACTATGCACAACAGAATGAACGTGTATGTTTTTGTGGGAGGCTGGACCTTCCTGTGCATCTCGACGACGGTGAGGTGATGACGAAAACCGGTATACACGTTTACTGCTGCTAATCACGCTTCCAAGGCCGCGTTAACCGCTTATCCAGTGCACGTGCACTACCACTTCGTTTGTAAGAACGTCGAGTGCAGCAGAGCTGCACGCTCCAATTGAATCAACCTCTCGCTGGCTGGCTGGCTGGCTGGCTGGCTGGCTGGCTGGCTGGCTGGCTGGCTGGCTGGCTGGCTGCACATCGTACGTGTACATGCATCGTTCACGGCGAGTATAATTATAGTAGTATGCATGTGCCACTCTTGCAAGCCTTCTCCACGTCGTCATGGCCACAAATCGAATCACATTTCATGGGTTCCTGAGGATATCTTGCTATCCTTCGTCCCTAACAGTGGGGCCTAAGGAACGAGGGACGAACAAACAACAACAACAATTAAGGTTTTGGGCGGTTACTTCACTTTCCAGTCAAGCTGTCTGTCTGATCGAAACAACGGCGAGGGGAAAGAGCTCTTCTCAACAGGCAACAAGGGAAACGGGGATGGATCTGAATGGAACAAGAAAGTGAATCTCAACGGTCTGATATTGATGATGATTGTGTATCCCCGAAGGGATGGGCCGCACCCAGAGGTAGTGCAATACTGGGGCAACCCGTGGGACCGGCGAAGCAAGCTTCACTCCGAGTCCCGAGTTTCAAAAATTGATGTAATATCGTGGGAACATTGTTCCCATACGAGATATTACACTCGTAAGAACAGTTATTTCTACTTGATCTTAGCCAAGAGGCCGAGAAGCGATAAAGGTAAAAGGGGCCTGCGTTTACTATTTATTTGTCACTGCTGGAGTACCACTTAGGGTGCTACATTGCGTCACATTAACGAGATTCGTTGCCCCTAGGCACGTGATGGTCAGGGGTACAGACACCTCGTCCCTGCCTGACGTTGGTCACGCGACAAGTGAGCGACGGTGCATGACTGCCACCCTCTTACGTTCGTTCGCAGATTTTCCGGCTACGAGCACTGACATGCATGTAGCCCATTTTAAAGGTTGCTTCCCTTTGGTCTGGCTTCCTCCTTGGATGGTTTGTGTATGTCAGTCGTGCAGTTCCATCATGCCAGTTTCATTGGGTGTTGCGTGAGTTTGTGGTCGAGCATCCGTGCCCAATTGCGAACACTGGCATCACTAGAAATGAATCTAAAAACAAACGATAAAGAAAAGAGTCACCACCACCATCCAACGACGATTTACTGATGCAGCGAAGCGTATATACAACAGGATCAGCGTCTCTTGGAACTTCGGGTGAACGGTCACCATTGTGTTTCACTTGTGCAGCAGTGATGTATACATGTATGTGTGTATTACTGCTCTGCGTTTGATCTATGTGTCGTACGCGTAACTGAAGGCAGTCCACCGAAGACTGCACCGTCGTCCAACTGATAACAAATGAAATAAGAAAAGGCCATGCAGTCGTGCGGCATGACAGTGATGATCGACGACGACGAGACGCATGAATTATGCTGCATCATGAGAAGGCGAAAAGGAGTCGAGTGCAAGTATGCATACAGTGCACAACGCACGCCTATACTTTGTCTTTGTCCAACTATGCACAACAGAATGAACGTGTATGTTTTTGTGGGAGGCTGGACCTTCCTGTGCATCTCGACGACGGTGAGGTGATGACGAAAACCGGTATACACGTTTACTGCTGCTAATCACGCTTCCAAGGCCGCGTTAACCGCTTATCCAGTGCACGTGCACTACCACTTCGTTTGTAAGAACGTCGAGTGCAGCAGAGCTGCACGCTCCAATTGAATCAACCTCTCGCTGGCTGGCTGGCTGGCTGGCTGGCTGGCTGGCTGGCTGGCTGGCTGGCTGGCTGCACATCGTACGTGTACATGCATCGTTCACGGCGAGTATAATTATAGTAGTATGCATGTGCCACTCTTGCAAGCCTTCTCCACGTCGTCATGGCCACAAATCGAATCACATTTCATGGGTTCCTGAGGATATCTTGCTATCCTTCGTCCCTAACAGTGGGGCCTAAGGAACGAGGGACGAACAAACAACAACAACAATTAAGGTTTTGGGCGGTTACTTCACTTTCCAGTCAAGCTGTCTGTCTGATCGAAACAACGGCGAGGGGAAAGAGCTCTTCTCAACAGGCAACAAGGGAAACGGGGATGGATCTGAATGGAACAAGAAAGTGAATCTCAACGGTCTGATATTGATGATGATTGTGTATCCCCGAAGGGATGGGCCGCACCCAGAGGTAGTGCAATACTGGGGCAACCCGTGGGACCGGCGAAGCAAGCTTCACTCCGAGTCCCGAGTTTCAAAAATTGATGTAATATCGTGGGAACATTGTTCCCATACGAGATATTACACTCGTAAGAACAGTTATTTCTACTTGATCTTAGCCAAGAGGCCGAGAAGCGATAAAGGTAAAAGGGGCCTGCGTTTACTATTTATTTGTCACTGCTGGAGTACCACTTAGGGTGCTACATTGCGTCACATTAACGAGATTCGTTGCCCCTAGGCACGTGATGGTCAGGGGTACAGACACCTCGTCCCTGCCTGACGTTGGTCACGCGACAAGTGAGCGACGGTGCATGACTGCCACCCTCTTACGTTCGTTCGCAGATTTTCCGGCTACGAGCACTGACATGCATGTAGCCCATTTTAAAGGTTGCTTCCCTTTGGTCTGGCTTCCTCCTTGGATGGTTTGTGTATGTCAGTCGTGCAGTTCCATCATGCCAGTTTCATTGGGTGTTGCGTGAGTTTGTGGTCGAGCATCCGTGCCCAATTGCGAACACTGGCATCACTAGAAATGAATCTAAAAACAAACGATAAAGAAAAGAGTCACCACCACCATCCAACGACGATTTACTGATGCAGCGAAGCGTATATACAACAGGATCAGCGTCTCTTGGAACTTCGGGTGAACGGTCACCATTGTGTTTCACTTGTGCAGCAGTGATGTATACATGTATGTGTGTATTACTGCTCTGCGTTTGATCTATGTGTCGTACGCGTAACTGAAGGCAGTCCACCGAAGACTGCACCGTCGTCCAACTGATAACAAATGAAATAAGAAAAGGCCATGCAGTCGTGCGGCATGACAGTGATGATCGACGACGACGAGACGCATGAATTATGCTGCATCATGAGAAGGCGAAAAGGAGTCGAGTGCAAGTATGCATACAGTGCACAACGCACGCCTATACTTTGTCTTTGTCCAACTATGCACAACAGAATGAACGTGTATGTTTTTGTGGGAGGCTGGACCTTCCTGTGCATCTCGACGACGGTGAGGTGATGACGAAAACCGGTATACACGTTTACTGCTGCTAATCACGCTTCCAAGGCCGCGTTAACCGCTTATCCAGTGCACGTGCACTACCACTTCGTTTGTAAGAACGTCGAGTGCAGCAGAGCTGCACGCTCCAATTGAATCAACCTCTCGCTGGCTGGCTGGCTGGCTGGCTGGCTGGCTGGCTGGCTGGCTGGCTGGCTGGCTGGCTGCACATCGTACGTGTACATGCATCGTTCACGGCGAGTATAATTATAGTAGTATGCATGTGCCACTCTTGCAAGCCTTCTCCACGTCGTCATGGCCACAAATCGAATCACATTTCATGGGTTCCTGAGGATATCTTGCTATCCTTCGTCCCTAACAGTGGGGCCTAAGGAACGAGGGACGAACAAACAACAACAACTATTAAGGTTTTGGGCGGTTACTTCACTTTCCAGTCAAGCTGTCTGTCTGATCGAAACAACGGCGAGGGGAAAGAGCTCTTCTCAACAGGCAACAAGGGAAACGGGGATGGATCTGAATGGAACAAGAAAGTGAATCTCAACGGTCTGATATTGATGATGATTGTGTATCCCCGAAGGGATGGGCCGCACCCAGAGGTAGTGCAATACTGGGGCAACCCGTGGGACCGGCGAAGCAAGCTTCACTCCGAGTCCCGAGTTTCAAAAATTGATGTAATATCGTGGGAACATTGTTCCCATACGAGATATTACACTCGTAAGAACAGTTAAATCTTTCATAATGGTAACTGATATGCATACACACATCAATACACCAGAGGGCCTTATTAACCCCATCGCTGGGGGGCCCTCCGCCTTTATGGCGGGACGTGCCAGAAATGTTAATCAGTGCCTGTATACAACACAATGGCAAGAGCAGAGTTTGTTCAGTGTAATCGGGTCTTGGAGGCAACTTGCAGGCTCCGTTTCGTTCAGGGTGCAGCACCATATTCTCAAACTGGAGGTTGGGCTCCATGTGAATGTGAAGTATGTCATAAACATACACACACACAAGGTAGTGGTAAGGGCATAATGGTTCTCAAGTCTTGGAGAGGACATGTGGCGTATAGAGGTGCATTGGCTATATTCACAGCTGCGAGGCTAGGCTCCATGGGGGTATAGTCATGATGAGGGTGTAGTAGGGGGGGAGAGGGAGAGAGAGAGGGAAAGAGAAAGAAAGAGGGGAAAAGGGAGTCGGAAAGAGGGGAGAGAGGGAAGGAAGGGGGAGAGAGAGGGAGAGAGAGAGGGGGAGGAGGGAGAGAAAAGGGGATAGAGAGAGGGGGGGATAGGGAGAGAGAGAGAGAGAGATTGCTACCATATCATTGATCCCTCATTGTTGTAGAGGTGCAGGTTCTGGAGATTCCTCGGTCGCCGTGGCAGAGGATCTTCGGTGGGTGCACATGCTGGCGTACCAAATGTTCTGCGAGCCAGCCACAGCGGAGACTACACACAGTTTTCGCATCAGTGATGCATACTTGCGGCCGATTCGCAGTGATGACAGTACCCTATCATTGGCGGGGTACCAGGACCCTAGGCTCCCCACGATGAATGGAAGAATGGTGACACTGTTGTAGGTTTGGAGAAGGTGCTGTTTGAGGGGCTCGTACTTCATCAGCTTTGTCTTGGCGGCTTCCTCAAGTGCCAATGGAGAGCCTTCAAATGGGCAGCTGACGTCAACAATGGTGACGGTCGACTCGTCCGGAGATATGATTGTGAGGTCAGGCCTATTATTTCCCGTGGTGCCAGGTATTGCCTGCTCCTTGTACTTTGTTCCAAGGCTGGGAGGAACAGCCCGCACAATCCTATCGAGGATGGCATTGTGTCGCTCTCGTACTAGTCCCAGGTTGGCGTGGCAGTGATTCAGTACATGTGCAAGTGTCTCTGGCATCCTCCCACACAAACGACATTGGGTTGAAGGGACTGCCTGGCGACATCGGGCTTGCACCGTTCTCACAGGAAGCAGGTTGAGCCTCGCTTTGTGTATGAATCGATACTGTGGGAAGGTTAGGAATGCTCCGGTGTATGTAAAGAAGGTCGAGTCCGGGTGCTGAGCTACCGAGTCGAACGCCCTGCCTTGGTCCATGGATCTTCTGAGTCCATTCAGATGACGCAGCTTCATGGCCTGTTTCAGGACTTGGACTATCTGGTTCCGCTTTATCCAGGACAGATGCTGGTCTACAGTATGGAGTGTTGCCGAGTCTTGTGTTAGCTCTATGGTTGCCCCGCCAGTGGCAAGGCTATCCCTACACTGACTCCAGATGCTTTGCATGTCCCCTGCTCCACCTTCCCCTGGGGGCGCCGAGTTGTTTAGGAACTCTGACAGATCTTCGGGTTTGTTGGGGTCGAGGTGGCGAGCTCTCTTTTTCACTGTGTCTGTCAGCTGGTCCAGTGCTACCGCTCTGATGTACGGGTCCCTGGTATCTGCGAGAAACTTGAATGCTTGCCTGCCTTGACAGCATGGGATTCCATTTCTGCGCTCGGGATCCCCAGTCCTCCTAGGTCGTGAGATAGATAGAAGTAATGGGTGCAGGTCCTCCTGGGTAGGTGGAGGCCACGTTTGATGATGGATCTTAGAGAGGTATCTAGTTTCTTGCACCACGTTATTCCGGGGAACATGACTTTCATTGCAAATGATAGCCTGGGGAACAGGAACCTCCGAAAAGCATCCAACTTCTGCCATTCCGCCAAGGGCGACTGGAAGACAGTATCTGTATCCTTCACAAGGGACTGTCGTAGCTCTTCAAGCACTTTGGCATTCGAGCGGAAGGCACCCGTAGGGCACCCCAGGTACTTGTAGCGTTCCTCCCACGAGAGTGCAGGGATGACATCCGTTCCCAGACGAGGGGTGTAGAGGTGATCTACAGAGATTCGAGGAGCCTGATTGATCATACACAGGGAACCACACTTTTTGGCGTTGAACGCAAACCCTGCCCACTCCACGTATTCCATTGCTCTATCCAACAGGTGCTGGTTCTCTTCCTTGCTGGAGGCTGCTATACAGACGTCATCAGCGTATGCTAGTGAATTCACCCTACATCCAGCTAGGGTGTACCCAGCATCACAGCTCGATAGGTGGCGTAGCAACCCTTCCAACACAATATTGAATAGGATAGGGCTCAGTGGGCACCCTTGCTTCACACCCCTCCTCTGGAAGATGGGAGGAGTGTATGACTCCCTACCCGTGCGGATGGCGATGGAGGCGTTGGTGTATATGTCCCGCACAATGTCAAGGGTGGACCCAGAAAGGCCAAGTCTCTCCATCATGAGGGACAGGAGGTCGTATGACACCGATGGAAAAGCTTCACGGAGATCCAACCATGTCAACAGTAGGTTCTTCTTTTTTCGCCTGGAGTCTGTGAACATGGAGCGTAGCAGGAAGTTGTGCTCTGCACAGCCATCGTAGGCCAGGAACCCCTTCTGGGCCGGTGAGAACGCTGAATTTGATATAGCCCAGGCAGCTATGCGTCTGGCAATCAGGGCAGAGTATATTTTATAGATTGTTAGCTGCAGGCTGATCGTTCTCCAGTTCTGTATTATGGCCACATCTCCCCCCTTGTGAATCAGGGTCACCGTGGAATGCTTCCATGCAGTAGGGATCTTCCTGTTTAGCCTGCAGGTGTTGAATATGGCTGCCAGGATCGAGCCTAGGGGATCCACCCATCTCCAATCTGAGTAGGTGATGCCGTCCACCCCTGGAGCAGATCTCTTTGTCCTCCTAAGCTGCCCAAGCACCTCATCTGGGGAAAACGGTTCGCTGAGGACATCACCCTCTACGTTCTCTGCAGGAGATTCTGGGTGCCTTGGAGGGAACAGCCACAGGGGTGGGGGTCCCAGAGGAGGTGGCACGGAGTAGGCTGCATTGAAATGTTCTACCAGTTCTGCGTCCCCGATCTTGCAGAACACTGGGGGTCCAGGTTGGAGGAGGCGGCGCATACAGTTTCCCGGGTTGGTACGATACGCTCGCTGTATGGTCCTTGCCTCGTTGCCCGCCGAGCTATGCCTGGTGTTCGGTAGCGCCGATTGCCGGCGGTGTTATCCCCATTTTGGCTGTCTGGCTGGCCTGGTCCAGGAGGAGGTAGGTCAGTTGGAAGTGTTGCCGCTGCTCCGCTTCTGTTGCCGCGTCCCTGTTGTCGACGTGCCCATTGAGACGTGGGGTTGGGGGGGCGGCGACGCTGAGCTGTCACCACCTCTTTAATGGCAGTGGACCAGCGCTTCAGTACCTCTTCGAAGGCCACCCATTCAAAGGTCCCCAGCCGCCTCCCAGAGAAGGGGGTGAGCTCCTGGTACATGGGCATACGCAGGGTTTCATCCATCCTTTCTGGGTCGATGGTGATGGTAGCTGGTGGACCGGGGACCCCGGCCGGAGGTGGTAGTTGGCCAGGTGACGACGGTGGTGTTGGCGGGTTGGTCCCTCCCACAGCTGGCGACATAGGTAGCGGCTGGCTGATGACCACGTCCACCGCCGGGCTGCAGTGTTGCCTTTCGGAGACCACAGTCGGCGGTGAGGCGTGTTGAGGTGGAGATGGTGGCGTGAGAGGGGGGGAGGTGTCTGGAGCCTCTCCTCTCAGGGATTGTAGCGCCTGATCCAGTCGTCGTATCATCATGGATGTACGTGGGACAGCCGGGACGAATGGCGGGACGTGTAGGAGGGACTGGAAGATGGAGGGTGGTGACACTGGTGCCTCCTCTGGATATGCAGCGAGCGGCGACATCAGGTGATCCACACTCACCTCTGTATTATAGGGCTTCCTTACGGTGACTGGAGCCGGAGGTGGGGTGATTGCTGGAGCAGGTGGGATGGTAGCTGGTGGTGGCTGAGGCTGGCAGGCCCCACCCATCCCTGGGCTACAGTGCATCCTTGCGGGGACCGTAGTCAGAGGTGAGGAGGATGTCGGGGTGGCCAGGTCCGTTGCCGGTGGGGAGAAGCAAGAGGCTTCAGGGTCCCATACGGAGATGTTGTTGGACCTTAGGATGGTCAGCGCTTGGTCAAGGAGCTGGAGCCTCAGTACCCCTCCCTCTGAGACAGGCACAGGTGGTGGTGAGGGGGTCCTTTCCTCTTGGCTGGGTTGAGCGGTGACTGGGGAAACGGTGATTGGTGGGGTCGGAGGTGGCGTCGCTGCAGGGGTCTGTGGTTGTGCCTCACCCACCCCAGGACTGTAGTGCTGCCTTGCGGAGGCCACAGCCTGGTGTGGGGTGGTAGATGTTGGGGACCTGGTAGGCAGCTGTTGCCCGGCAGCTGCTGCATCTGGTGGTGATGATGGTGGCGATGTGGGGAATGCGGGGAGCGCCCCACGCCTCCGGTTTACTGTTGGGACTGTAAGTGCCCTGGGGCCCGCTGTCCTGTGCCCCTGGGTGTTGCTGGGGCCTGGAGGTGTGTGGCCAACCTGTGGCTGCGAGGATGGGCTACGTGTCGTAGCGGAGGAGCGGGCGGTTCCGTCTACAGGTATGGCCGGGTGGTAGTGTTCCGATACCCAAGTTGGGTAGGCCTTTAGGAACCTGCACTTGTAAACGTTGACCTGCTCTGTAGACCTGGTCCCGATCTCCTTGGCCAGTTTGATGTTGGATCCAGGCCCGTACTTTGCGAGCGCGGCCTTGAAAAGTTCTATCTCGCGCTGGGTCCACTTTGTACGGGCTGTTGACACACCCTGCTGGGCCTCCTTCTGTGCTGCCTCTCGGGAACGTTGCTGACACGCCTCAGTCATGTGCTTTTCCCTGATGTGGGTGGAGCACGAGTGGCTGGATGGGAACGTCAGAGGGCAGAAGGGACACGCCTTCTCTTTGGACCCGTCAATCGTCGCCGGAGGGATAGCGACGCCGTGGGCGTGCCGGAAGTGGAGCGATGTCGACCGTTTGTTCGCGTGAGTGTAGTCACACAGAGCGCATTTGAACTTGATGTTGAGGTTCACGCTCTTGTGTGACACACCCACGTGGCGAATGAGCGAGGCGTGCTTTGGATACGTCAGCGCGCATACTGGGCAGGTGAAGCGGACTTGCGTTGGATGTACGACGGTAAAGTCCGTACTCTGGGCCCGCGCGCTGGTTGTTCCTGTATTAGGAGCCACGTGGTTCTCCTCCGTCTCCTCAGGCTCTCCACCGGTATTGGTCGGAGTCACGTGGTTCTCTTCTGACTCGCCACCAGCTGTCGGAGTCACGCGGTTCTCGTCTACATCCTCTGGGCACTCACGCGGACTTCTCCTTTCGGCCTCTTCGTCTTCGTCCGGTGGGAAGTCCATTTCGGGCAAAATAATCTCCGGCTGGTATAAGGTGGGCCTACGCCCTCAGACCTCCTGACCAAGACCAAGTAGAGTTTATCCCAACCCTTCCCTTTAAACCTAACGCTTTACCTAACCTAAGGCTTTCCCCCCACCCGAAAAAACACCCAGAAACCGAAACCAATTACACTCGTAAGAACAGTTATTTCTACTTGATCTTAGCCAAGAGGCCGAGAAGCGATAAAGGTAAAAGGGGCCTGCGTTTACTATTTATTTGTCACTGCTGGAGTACCACTTAGGGTGCTACATTGCGTCACATTAACGAGATTCGTTGCCCCTAGGCACGTGATGGTCAGGGGTACAGACACCTCGTCCCTGCCTGACGTTGGTCACGCGACAAGTGAGCGACGGTGCATGACTGCCACCCTCTTACGTTCGTTCGCAGATTTTCCGGCTACGAGCACTGACATGCATGTAGCCCATTTTAAAGGTTGCTTCCCTTTGGTCTGGCTTCCTCCTTGGATGGTTTGTGTATGTCAGTCGTGCAGTTCCATCATGCCAGTTTCATTGGGTGTTGCGTGAGTTTGTGGTCGAGCATCCGTGCCCAATTGCGAACACTGGCATCACTAGAAATGAATCTAAAAACAAACGATAAAGAAAAGAGTCACCACCACCATCCAACGACGATTTACTGATGCAGCGAAGCGTATATACAACAGGATCAGCGTCTCTTGGAACTTCGGGTGAACGGTCACCATTGTGTTTCACTTGTGCAGCAGTGATGTATACATGTATGTGTGTATTACTGCTCTGCGTTTGATCTATGTGTCGTACGCGTAACTGAAGGCAGTCCACCGAAGACTGCACCGTCGTCCAACTGATAACAAATGAAATAAGAAAAGGCCATGCAGTCGTGCGGCATGACAGTGATGATCGACGACGACGAGACGCATGAATTATGCTGCATCATGAGAAGGCGAAAAGGAGTCGAGTGCAAGTATGCATACAGTGCACAACGCACGCCTATACTTTGTCTTTGTCCAACTATGCACAACAGAATGAACGTGTATGTTTTTGTGGGAGGCTGGACCTTCCTGTGCATCTCGACGACGGTGAGGTGATGACGAAAACCGGTATACACGTTTACTGCTGCTAATCACGCTTCCAAGGCCGCGTTAACCGCTTATCCAGTGCACGTGCACTACCACTTCGTTTGTAAGAACGTCGAGTGCAGCAGAGCTGCACGCTCCAATTGAATCAACCTCTCGCTGGCTGGCTGGCTGGCTGGCTGGCTGGCTGGCTGGCTGGCTGGCTGGCTGGCTGGCTGGCTGCACATCGTACGTGTACATGCATCGTTCACGGCGAGTATAATTATAGTAGTATGCATGTGCCACTCTTGCAAGCCTTCTCCACGTCGTCATGGCCACAAATCGAATCACATTTCATGGGTTCCTGAGGATATCTTGCTATCCTTCGTCCCTAACAGTGGGGCCTAAGGAACGAGGGACGAACAAACAACAACAACTATTAAGGTTTTGGGCGGTTACTTCACTTTCCAGTCAAGCTGTCTGTCTGATCGAAACAACGGCGAGGGGAAAGAGCTCTTCTCAACAGGCAACAAGGGAAACGGGGATGGATCTGAATGGAACAAGAAAGTGAATCTCAACGGTCTGATATTGATGATGATTGTGTATCCCCGAAGGGATGGGCCGCACCCAGAGGTAGTGCAATACTGGGGCAACCCGTGGGACCGGCGAAGCAAGCTTCACTCCGAGTCCCGAGTTTCAAAAATTGATGTAATATCGTGGGAACATTGTTCCCATACGAGATATTACACTCGTAAGAACAGTTATTTCTACTTGATCTTAGCCAAGAGGCCGAGAAGCGATAAAGGTAAAAGGGGCCTGCGTTTACTATTTATTTGTCACTGCTGGAGTACCACTTAGGGTGCTACATTGCGTCACATTAACGAGATTCGTTGCCCCTAGGCACGTGATGGTCAGGGGTACAGACACCTCGTCCCTGCCTGACGTTGGTCACGCGACAAGTGAGCGACGGTGCATGACTGCCACCCTCTTACGTTCGTTCGCAGATTTTCCGGCTACGAGCACTGACATGCATGTAGCCCATTTTAAAGGTTGCTTCCCTTTGGTCTGGCTTCCTCCTTGGATGGTTTGTGTATGTCAGTCGTGCAGTTCCATCATGCCAGTTTCATTGGGTGTTGCGTGAGTTTGTGGTCGAGCATCCGTGCCCAATTGCGAACACTGGCATCACTAGAAATGAATCTAAAAACAAACGATAAAGAAAAGAGTCACCACCACCATCCAACGACGATTTACTGATGCAGCGAAGCGTATATACAACAGGATCAGCGTCTCTTGGAACTTCGGGTGAACGGTCACCATTGTGTTTCACTTGTGCAGCAGTGATGTATACATGTATGTGTGTATTACTGCTCTGCGTTTGATCTATGTGTCGTACGCGTAACTGAAGGCAGTCCACCGAAGACTGCACCGTCGTCCAACTGATAACAAATGAAATAAGAAAAGGCCATGCAGTCGTGCGGCATGACAGTGATGATCGACGACGACGAGACGCATGAATTATGCTGCATCATGAGAAGGCGAAAAGGAGTCGAGTGCAAGTATGCATACAGTGCACAACGCACGCCTATACTTTGTCTTTGTCCAACTATGCACAACAGAATGAACGTGTATGTTTTTGTGGGAGGCTGGACCTTCCTGTGCATCTCGACGACGGTGAGGTGATGACGAAAACCGGTATACACGTTTACTGCTGCTAATCACGCTTCCAAGGCCGCGTTAACCGCTTATCCAGTGCACGTGCACTACCACTTCGTTTGTAAGAACGTCGAGTGCAGCAGAGCTGCACGCTCCAATTGAATCAACCTCTCGCTGGCTGGCTGGCTGGCTGGCTGGCTGGCTGGCTGGCTGGCTGGCTGGCTGGCTGGCTGGCTGCACATCGTACGTGTACATGCATCGTTCACGGCGAGTATAATTATAGTAGTATGCATGTGCCACTCTTGCAAGCCTTCTCCACGTCGTCATGGCCACAAATCGAATCACATTTCATGGGTTCCTGAGGATATCTTGCTATCCTTCGTCCCTAACAGTGGGGCCTAAGGAACGAGGGACGAACAAACAACAACAACTATTAAGGTTTTGGGCGGTTACTTCACTTTCCAGTCAAGCTGTCTGTCTGATCGAAACAACGGCGAGGGGAAAGAGCTCTTCTCAACAGGCAACAAGGGAAACGGGGATGGATCTGAATGGAACAAGAAAGTGAATCTCAACGGTCTGATATTGATGATGATTGTGTATCCCCGAAGGGATGGGCCGCACCCAGAGGTAGTGCAATACTGGGGCAACCCGTGGGACCGGCGAAGCAAGCTTCACTCCGAGTCCCGAGTTTCAAAAATTGATGTAATATCGTGGGAACATTGTTCCCATACGAGATATTACACTCGTAAGAACAGTTATTTCTACTTGATCTTAGCCAAGAGGCCGAGAAGCGATAAAGGTAAAAGGGGCCTGCGTTTACTATTTATTTGTCACTGCTGGAGTACCACTTAGGGTGCTACATTGCGTCACATTAACGAGATTCGTTGCCCCTAGGCACGTGATGGTCAGGGGTACAGACACCTCGTCCCTGCCTGACGTTGGTCACGCGACAAGTGAGCGACGGTGCATGACTGCCACCCTCTTACGTTCGTTCGCAGATTTTCCGGCTACGAGCACTGACATGCATGTAGCCCATTTTAAAGGTTGCTTCCCTTTGGTCTGGCTTCCTCCTTGGATGGTTTGTGTATGTCAGTCGTGCAGTTCCATCATGCCAGTTTCATTGGGTGTTGCGTGAGTTTGTGGTCGAGCATCCGTGCCCAATTGCGAACACTGGCATCACTAGAAATGAATCTAAAAACAAACGATAAAGAAAAGAGTCACCACCACCATCCAACGACGATTTACTGATGCAGCGAAGCGTATATACAACAGGATCAGCGTCTCTTGGAACTTCGGGTGAACGGTCACCATTGTGTTTCACTTGTGCAGCAGTGATGTATACATGTATGTGTGTATTACTGCTCTGCGTTTGATCTATGTGTCGTACGCGTAACTGAAGGCAGTCCACCGAAGACTGCACCGTCGTCCAACTGATAACAAATGAAATAAGAAAAGGCCATGCAGTCGTGCGGCATGACAGTGATGATCGACGACGACGAGACGCATGAATTATGCTGCATCATGAGAAGGCGAAAAGGAGTCGAGTGCAAGTATGCATACAGTGCACAACGCACGCCTATACTTTGTCTTTGTCCAACTATGCACAACAGAATGAACGTGTATGTTTTTGTGGGAGGCTGGACCTTCCTGTGCATCTCGACGACGGTGAGGTGATGACGAAAACCGGTATACACGTTTACTGCTGCTAATCACGCTTCCAAGGCCGCGTTAACCGCTTATCCAGTGCACGTGCACTACCACTTCGTTTGTAAGAACGTCGAGTGCAGCAGAGCTGCACGCTCCAATTGAATCAACCTCTCGCTGGCTGGCTGGCTGGCTGGCTGGCTGGCTGGCTGGCTGGCTGGCTGGCTGGCTGGCTGGCTGCACATCGTACGTGTACATGCATCGTTCACGGCGAGTATAATTATAGTAGTATGCATGTGCCACTCTTGCAAGCCTTCTCCACGTCGTCATGGCCACAAATCGAATCACATTTCATGGGTTCCTGAGGATATCTTGCTATCCTTCGTCCCTAACAGTGGGGCCTAAGGAACGAGGGACGAACAAACAACAACAACAATTAAGGTTTTGGGCGGTTACTTCACTTTCCAGTCAAGCTGTCTGTCTGATCGAAACAACGGCGAGGGGAAAGAGCTCTTCTCAACAGGCAACAAGGGAAACGGGGATGGATCTGAATGGAACAAGAAAGTGAATCTCAACGGTCTGATATTGATGATGATTGTGTATCCCCGAAGGGATGGGCCGCACCCAGAGGTAGTGCAATACTGGGGCAACCCGTGGGACCGGCGAAGCAAGCTTCACTCCGAGTCCCGAGTTTCAAAAATTGATGTAATATCGTGGGAACATTGTTCCCATACGAGATATTACACTCGTAAGAACAGTTAAATTTTAATTGCAAATTAGCAAACAAGGTCAGCACCTCCGAAGAGGTGGCCCCCTCGCGGGAGCGACACTCTCCGGCCGTACCGGGTGCACCCAATTACAAATTAATATACACGGAACGCAACACAAATTAGCAGTTACATATAGTTCAAGTTATCTCCTTTGTTGGAGATTAGGATTCTTGTTCAACACTGGAAGGCTGTCTAGCTTTCCATATCCCGAAACTGCCCTTTATCGCCTCCGTGCAGCACAGCTTGCGAAAAAGGATGGAGTACCTGCGCCCAATCCCAAGCTTCGTCAGCACCCGGTCGTTGGCTGGGTCCCAGCTGCCGAGGGATCCAACGACCAGGGCATCCACCTCCACCTTCCCGTACCCTCTGTTATGTAGAAGGGCCTTGAGGTATTCATATTTTTTCTCCTTTCCTTCCCGGGCTTCCTGGAAAGCCCCAGATCCTTCAAAGGGAATGGTAACATCTACAACAAAGGCCTCTTTGGACAGCTCATTGAGGACAAAGAGATCAGGCTTTAGCCTGCTGGTGTCTCCTGGGAAGGTCTGCTCCTTGTATTTTTGGCCCATCGACTCTGGGATCGCCCGGAACAGCCGACCCAAGATGTTGTTGTGTCTGTGTCTGAAAAGCCCTACGTGTTTGTTGCAGTGATTCAGGGCATGGGCAAGTGTATCTTGCTCTTCGTAGCACTGGGGACAACTAACGTCGGCAATCTTTTCCCCAGCCCGACGTCGCACTGTTCTCGTAGGTAGGAGGTTCAACCTTGCCTTCAAGGCAAAACGGTATTCACCGAAGGAAGTGTAGTCACCTGTGGTAATCCAATGGTTGCTAGACGCGTGAGATGACACACACTCCATTGCCCTTCCTTGGTCGCTGGCTTGCTTCAGACGGTCTACATATGTCTCCTGAATTCCGGAGCGCATGAGGCGACAGACTACCCTCCTTCTATTCCAGCCGACTGACTTTCCACCACATGTAATGGCATTCCTGTTAAGTTGGAACTTCACTCCACAGTGGTGGGCTGCTACTCTCACATCACTCCACATGGACTTCAGGTCTCCTCGCTTTCCTTCCCCCCAAATCGGGAGGGAGTTGATGAACTCTTCACTGGACTGTAGATCCCTCCTCCTTGTGTTGGCTGTCCTCTGTAACTCATGAAGTGCGATGTCTTTCACTTTAGGGTCGTTCTGTGATGATAACAGCTTGAAGGCTGATGACACCATGTAGATGTTGAGGTCGTCAACAACATTTGGGATGCCCAGCCCTCCACGTCTAGTTGGGGAGTACAGGAAAGAGGTGATGGTCCGCCTTGGAAGCTTGAGACACTGTTTGACGACCTTCCTCACTGCCTTGTCCAGGTTTGTTGCCCAACGGATAGGTGGGGTCAGATTCTGTAATGGGTATACCAACCGAGGCTTGGCAAAGCGATGCAGTGCATCGAGCTTTTGCCAGTCACTCAGGTCCGATTTCATGATGGCTTCACAGTCTTGGAGGTATTCCTCACCCACCTGCCTAACCTCAGCTTTGGGGTCAGCCCCCGCTCGGCACCCTAGATACTTGTAAGATTCGTTCCACGTGAGGGCAGGAATCACCTCCATGCCAAGTTTGGGCTGAAATGGGACCGCTCTCTGCCTCCTCCCCTGTCCTCGTAAGATGGTGAGCGAGGCACACTTCTTGGTGTTGAATGTTAAACCAGCCCAGCTACCCGCCTGGTGGGCACGATCCATCATTTGCTGCATGAGTGTCCTGGATGACGAAAGGACACACAAGTCATCAGCATAAGCCAAGGTTGTAATGGAGGAGTTGGCGATCTTGTAGCCGGCATCGTGGACCTCTTCTACTGAGCGAATGATGGACTCCATTACAAAGTTGAAAAGGATGGGGCTAAGGGGACAACCCTGCTTAACCCCCCTTTCACAGGCAATGGAGGCGGAGGTCTCAGACTTTGTTCTGACACAGGTAGTAGAGCCTGCATAGATGTCTTGGATGATGTCAATGGTTGCTCCTCCTAATCCAGCCAAACGTAGTATCCTTAACAGGGTGGAGTGAGGGACTGAGGAATAGGCATCTTTTAAGTCCAACCAGGATATGGTTAGGTCCCTCTTCCTTCTTCTTGCATCCTGAAGCACACTACGTAACACGAAATTGTGCTCCAGGCATCCCTCGTATGGGAGAAACCCCTTCTGGGATGGACTTAGCTTCCCTTCCTGAATTGCCCAGTTTGTCACTCTTTTGGCGATAACACCAGCATACACTTTGTAGGCGGTGTTTTGCAGGGCAATAGGTCGCCAGTTGTCAAGATTGGTGGTATCTCCGGCCTTGTGGATCAATATTGTGGACGATGTCTTCCACGAGAGGGGAACCTTCTTATTCACCCTGCACGTGTTGAGTATCACCGTCAGTATCGGCACCACAGAGCCAAGCCGTTTCCAATCAGAGTATCTGAGTCGGTCTGGTCCCGGAGCCGAGTTGCTGGGTAAGCCCTTCAGTGTGGCTTCAACCTCCTGCTCAGTAAAGGGGTCTTCCAGTATGTCTACCTCAGTGGACTGAGGCCAGATTGGAAACGGGGGAGGTGCTTCACTGGTGTCAGAGTGTGGTTGGGAATTTTTCCCCCTGAAGTAGTTGTAGACTGCAGGCATAGAAATGTCACAACGAGGAGGGCTCGGGGATTTCCTGATGATGCCCATGCAGGCCTTTGGATTGGCCCGATACAACTTTTGCAAGTTCGCCTTCCTCCTAATGACTCTGTTCCTGTTGCTGGGGTTCGCAGTCTGGACCTGTGGGGGGTTGTTGCCCCTGTCCTGTCTCCTCTTCCTCCACCCTTCCGTAGGGTTGGTGCTCTGGGGACTCTTTAAGGAGGCTACATATCGAGAATGGGACCAGGCTGAGAATCCTTTAATCCATGCCGATAGCTTTCGGCACCATTCATCCCATCGACTCTGATTCATCCTGCAGTTGGCAGACCCCTTCAGTGGCTCAAACAGACGGGTTGGAGCCTGGTCGTCCTTTGGATCCATCGGTAACCTGGTTAGAGTGAAGGAGACTTGGGTGGAGAGATGATGGGGATTATCGTCGTTAGGGGGCTGGGCTGTCGGCCTTTCAGCAGACGGTGGAGGTCGAGAGCTCTGGTCCCTGGAGTGGATCTGATAACCTCTCTCAACTTGGCTCCTAATGTTGGCGATTCCTCTCTGAATGCTTTGTCCCATGCCCATCTGCCCTCTTCCTTTGTCTGTGGTTGGACGATCTCTTCCCACCCCCCTCTCCAATCCCTGGCTGTTTCCTCTCCCCCTTCCCCCACCCCCACCCCAAGTTTCCTGACTCCCCCGTCCCCCACATGCTTGGCCCCCCCATTCATTTCCTCCTCGCCCCCTATCTGCTCCTCCATTCCTCTGTGAGGCATACCCACTTGCCCTGTCCTTCCCTCTCGGGCCCTCTTCCCATTCCTCCCATGCAACAGGTGTTTCCCCATGTAATCTCTCACCCCTCCAGCACTGATCATCGCTAGACCACTGGCTATCACTATTCTGCTGGCTATCGCCCGTGTGCTCAAAGTGAGGTATATGCCCGGTGTCTCTCCTCCAGCCTGGACCAAACCAATTGTATCGGCCAACAGACCAGCCCCCTCCACCGCTACCCCCCCTGTTCGTCCCTGAGTATACCCCTCCCCTGTCTGGTTGCCCAGGTCTAGAGGTTGGTGTCAGGCCCGTGGTAGGTGATGCTGGACCAACAACGGGTGGTGATGGGCCTACACTAGGTGGTGCTGTGTCAGCAATATGTAACGGTGGTCTCGCAGTGGGTGGTGCTGAGGCAGCTACAGATGCGGTGTTAGAGACTTGTATTCCTACATGCAATGCACGTTGGTTTCTCCCTCCTCTACTTCTCCCACCCCTCCCCCCTGGCCCTTCCCCCCTCTGTCCACTACGATTCTTCCCACCCCTTCTACGACCCTCTCCCCACTGGTTTCCTGACCTTTGTGTCGGCAGATCGTGGGGGGTCGCTCTAGATGTGGCAGAATTCTCAGGTGTTATGGGGATTTTAGGTGCAGCAACCTTCTCAATTGCTCTGGGGACTTTTGATTCAGCCGTCTTCTTGGGTGCTCTTGGGACTTGGTTAGCAGACCGTTGAGGTGGTTGTCCACAGGGATTC
Source organism: Ephydatia muelleri (assembly GCA_013339895.1). Taxonomy (NCBI): domain Eukaryota; kingdom Metazoa; phylum Porifera; class Demospongiae; order Spongillida; family Spongillidae; genus Ephydatia; species Ephydatia muelleri. The sequence goes on along the minus strand of JABACO010000264.1, from coordinate 12,874 downwards.
CTTCTAGGTGCGGAGACCTTCTCAGATACTCTGGGGGCTCTAGATGCAGCAACCTTCTCTGGAGCTCTGGAGACTTGGCTTGTCTTCTGTTGTAGCCCAGGCCCAGTCGACTGGTGAGGACCCCAGATCTTTGGGGTTCTGGCTTGGCCGGTGGCAGTCTTAGTTAGGTCTCCATTTATGTAGTCCCTTAGTTCAGGGTCTACCCCGTGTCTACTCCTTTCGATCTGATGGGTCATCTCTTCCTCATGATCTGGTGGCACTGAAGTTGTCTCCTCTAGAAGGGGGTCCTCTGGAATGGGTTCCATAGTCATCGCCCCACTGAAACTCGGGGGAGGGGGGAGGAGAATCTCTAGGTAGCTGTCATCCCCAGACATCTGATTGTCCTCTATGGGTGGGGGAGTATACATTTCCTCCCCTCCTCCTGAAGACACTGCATCTGCATCATTCCAGACAAGAGGTCTAGTAGTCTCATCCCCCTCTTGTAGGAGACCAGCTGGTGTCAGAGAAGTAGTTTGCCCCTCTATGTAGGCCGTCTGGTCTTTAGGAGTAGTGCTCGGGTGTTGAGGTGATGTTGAGTCCTCTGCTCCCTTATCAAGTGTAGGGTGTATCCTAGTTCTCAACCTAACTAGTATCTGGTCTGCTTCCACTATTAAGGGGTTCCGTTGCCCTTTGGTAGCTAAGGGGATGGATATGTCAGAGGACGATGGTGAAGATACCTCCTCTGCAGTAGTCCGTGAGTCCGGACTTCCTAATGAGTCAGGAGGTTGGGATTGGCTGGACACACTCCTCCTAGATGAAGGAGAGGTGGAGGGCGAGGACTGAGTAGCCTGATCCTTCTGGCTCCCCAAGGACGGGGCATTGAGGTGTCTGTAAGCCCATTGCTCGTGGTCTTTAATGTACCTCTGCTTGAAGTGGGCTACCTGATTACTGGTCCTGGTCCCGATGACCTCAGCTAGGATTTTGTTTGAGCGGAGACCATGTATCTCTACTGCTTTTCTAAAGCGATTGATCTCTTCAATCGACCACGGTAGCCTAGGGATGCTCTTGGACCTAGATACATCCGGTGAAGTGGGTCTAGTGTCATCCTGTGCCGCGAGAGTGTCCGACACCGCCACCTGATGACGGGCCCTCTCGTGGTTTCTAAGACCCCTAATTGTGGAAAAGTGGCTACCACAGTAGCTACAGCTGTTGCCCTGACTAGCGGATGGGACTAATTGGCTGGCTGGTTGACTCGAGCGTCCAACATTGTCACCTCTAGCGTTATTGTTTTGGCTAGCGGGTGAGACTAATTGACTATTTGGTTGTCGCGCCAACACCTCTACTTCATCCTCACTCGCATCCGTGTGCCTCCCCATCACCGCTTGGTGGGAGACTGCCTCATGCTCTCTAAGCTCCCTAATTGAACCAAAATGGCCGCTACAAAGGCTACAGCTGTTGGTCTGCCTAACTAATGGAGCAAGTTGGCTAATGTGTTGAGACGAGCCATTATCTTCCCCACTAGCGGTCGTATGTGCTTGGGAGAAGTGGTTTGCCACCCCTTGTCTTGTGTCATATTGGCGTCTACACATCGAACACGCCCACTTCTCCGCGAGCGAAGGGGAGCAGCCCTTGAAATGAGCTTTGACATGTACAGAAAGGGATTTCTCCCTGAACATGCCCGTATTGCAAACAGGACACGGGGCCCCCGGGATTGGTGGGTACCGACGTATCCAAACTCTGCCCCCATCGTCACCGCCATTTTCGGAGATTACATCACCCAGGATAAAGGTATTGCTCATCGTGCACGGAGAAGCAGGGTCGTATGGTCAAAAGGAATTTATTTAGGGGGGCGGACCCACGCCTGTTCCCCAGGGAAAAAAAAACCTTACAGAGAAGGAGAAAAAACCCAACGCTGCTTAACTCGCGTGTCTCTCGGCCCCTTGGCTAAACGTAGATCAGATCACAGGCAGTCTTTGTTCTGGAATCACGTGGCCGTGATACGGGTGCCTGACAGGTAGAAATTTCGACGCAACGGAGAGTCCGCCACAGTCGTCAACAGTAGGGATACCCCTAGTTATTTCTACTTGATCTTAGCCAAGAGGCCGAGAAGCGATAAAGGTAAAAGGGGCCTGCGTTTACTATTTATTTGTCACTGCTGGAGTACCACTTAGGGTGCTACATTGCGTCACATTAACGAGATTCGTTGCCCCTAGGCACGTGATGGTCAGGGGTACAGACACCTCGTCCCTGCCTGACGTTGGTCACGCGACAAGTGAGCGACGGTGCATGACTGCCACCCTCTTACGTTCGTTCGCAGATTTTCCGGCTACGAGCACTGACATGCATGTAGCCCATTTTAAAGGTTGCTTCCCTTTGGTCTGGCTTCCTCCTTGGATGGTTTGTGTATGTCAGTCGTGCAGTTCCATCATGCCAGTTTCATTGGGTGTTGCGTGAGTTTGTGGTCGAGCATCCGTGCCCAATTGCGAACACTGGCATCACTAGAAATGAATCTAAAAACAAACGATAAAGAAAAGAGTCACCACCACCATCCAACGACGATTTACTGATGCAGCGAAGCGTATATACAACAGGATCAGCGTCTCTTGGAACTTCGGGTGAACGGTCACCATTGTGTTTCACTTGTGCAGCAGTGATGTATACATGTATGTGTGTATTACTGCTCTGCGTTTGATCTATGTGTCGTACGCGTAACTGAAGGCAGTCCACCGAAGACTGCACCGTCGTCCAACTGATAACAAATGAAATAAGAAAAGGCCATGCAGTCGTGCGGCATGACAGTGATGATCGACGACGACGAGACGCATGAATTATGCTGCATCATGAGAAGGCGAAAAGGAGTCGAGTGCAAGTATGCATACAGTGCACAACGCACGCCTATACTTTGTCTTTGTCCAACTATGCACAACAGAATGAACGTGTATGTTTTTGTGGGAGGCTGGACCTTCCTGTGCATCTCGACGACGGTGAGGTGATGACGAAAACCGGTATACACGTTTACTGCTGCTAATCACGCTTCCAAGGCCGCGTTAACCGCTTATCCAGTGCACGTGCACTACCACTTCGTTTGTAAGAACGTCGAGTGCAGCAGAGCTGCACGCTCCAATTGAATCAACCTCTCGCTGGCTGGCTGGCTGGCTGGCTGGCTGGCTGGCTGGCTGGCTGGCTGGCTGGCTGGCTGGCTGGCTGCACATCGTACGTGTACATGCATCGTTCACGGCGAGTATAATTATAGTAGTATGCATGTGCCACTCTTGCAAGCCTTCTCCACGTCGTCATGGCCACAAATCGAATCACATTTCATGGGTTCCTGAGGATATCTTGCTATCCTTCGTCCCTAACAGTGGGGCCTAAGGAACGAGGGACGAACAAACAACAACAACAATTAAGGTTTTGGGCGGTTACTTCACTTTCCAGTCAAGCTGTCTGTCTGATCGAAACAACGGCGAGGGGAAAGAGCTCTTCTCAACAGGCAACAAGGGAAACGGGGATGGATCTGAATGGAACAAGAAAGTGAATCTCAACGGTCTGATATTGATGATGATTGTGTATCCCCGAAGGGATGGGCCGCACCCAGAGGTAGTGCAATACTGGGGCAACCCGTGGGACCGGCGAAGCAAGCTTCACTCCGAGTCCCGAGTTTCAAAAATTGATGTAATATCGTGGGAACATTGTTCCCATACGAGATATTACACTCGTAAGAACAGTTATTTCTACTTGATCTTAGCCAAGAGGCCGAGAAGCGATAAAGGTAAAAGGGGCCTGCGTTTACTATTTATTTGTCACTGCTGGAGTACCACTTAGGGTGCTACATTGCGTCACATTAACGAGATTCGTTGCCCCTAGGCACGTGATGGTCAGGGGTACAGACACCTCGTCCCTGCCTGACGTTGGTCACGCGACAAGTGAGCGACGGTGCATGACTGCCACCCTCTTACGTTCGTTCGCAGATTTTCCGGCTACGAGCACTGACATGCATGTAGCCCATTTTAAAGGTTGCTTCCCTTTGGTCTGGCTTCCTCCTTGGATGGTTTGTGTATGTCAGTCGTGCAGTTCCATCATGCCAGTTTCATTGGGTGTTGCGTGAGTTTGTGGTCGAGCATCCGTGCCCAATTGCGAACACTGGCATCACTAGAAATGAATCTAAAAACAAACGATAAAGAAAAGAGTCACCACCACCATCCAACGACGATTTACTGATGCAGCGAAGCGTATATACAACAGGATCAGCGTCTCTTGGAACTTCGGGTGAACGGTCACCATTGTGTTTCACTTGTGCAGCAGTGATGTATACATGTATGTGTGTATTACTGCTCTGCGTTTGATCTATGTGTCGTACGCGTAACTGAAGGCAGTCCACCGAAGACTGCACCGTCGTCCAACTGATAACAAATGAAATAAGAAAAGGCCATGCAGTCGTGCGGCATGACAGTGATGATCGACGACGACGAGACGCATGAATTATGCTGCATCATGAGAAGGCGAAAAGGAGTCGAGTGCAAGTATGCATACAGTGCACAACGCACGCCTATACTTTGTCTTTGTCCAACTATGCACAACAGAATGAACGTGTATGTTTTTGTGGGAGGCTGGACCTTCCTGTGCATCTCGACGACGGTGAGGTGATGACGAAAACCGGTATACACGTTTACTGCTGCTAATCACGCTTCCAAGGCCGCGTTAACCGCTTATCCAGTGCACGTGCACTACCACTTCGTTTGTAAGAACGTCGAGTGCAGCAGAGCTGCACGCTCCAATTGAATCAACCTCTCGCTGGCTGGCTGGCTGGCTGGCTGGCTGGCTGGCTGGCTGGCTGGCTGGCTGGCTGGCTGCACATCGTACGTGTACATGCATCGTTCACGGCGAGTATAATTATAGTAGTATGCATGTGCCACTCTTGCAAGCCTTCTCCACGTCGTCATGGCCACAAATCGAATCACATTTCATGGGTTCCTGAGGATATCTTGCTATCCTTCGTCCCTAACAGTGGGGCCTAAGGAACGAGGGACGAACAAACAACAACAACTATTAAGGTTTTGGGCGGTTACTTCACTTTCCAGTCAAGCTGTCTGTCTGATCGAAACAACGGCGAGGGGAAAGAGCTCTTCTCAACAGGCAACAAGGGAAACGGGGATGGATCTGAATGGAACAAGAAAGTGAATCTCAACGGTCTGATATTGATGATGATTGTGTATCCCCGAAGGGATGGGCCGCACCCAGAGGTAGTGCAATACTGGGGCAACCCGTGGGACCGGCGAAGCAAGCTTCACTCCGAGTCCCGAGTTTCAAAAATTGATGTAATATCGTGGGAACATTGTTCCCATACGAGATATTACACTCGTAAGAACAGTTATTTCTACTTGATCTTAGCCAAGAGGCCGAGAAGCGATAAAGGTAAAAGGGGCCTGCGTTTACTATTTATTTGTCACTGCTGGAGTACCACTTAGGGTGCTACATTGCGTCACATTAACGAGATTCGTTGCCCCTAGGCACGTGATGGTCAGGGGTACAGACACCTCGTCCCTGCCTGACGTTGGTCACGCGACAAGTGAGCGACGGTGCATGACTGCCACCCTCTTACGTTCGTTCGCAGATTTTCCGGCTACGAGCACTGACATGCATGTAGCCCATTTTAAAGGTTGCTTCCCTTTGGTCTGGCTTCCTCCTTGGATGGTTTGTGTATGTCAGTCGTGCAGTTCCATCATGCCAGTTTCATTGGGTGTTGCGTGAGTTTGTGGTCGAGCATCCGTGCCCAATTGCGAACACTGGCATCACTAGAAATGAATCTAAAAACAAACGATAAAGAAAAGAGTCACCACCACCATCCAACGACGATTTACTGATGCAGCGAAGCGTATATACAACAGGATCAGCGTCTCTTGGAACTTCGGGTGAACGGTCACCATTGTGTTTCACTTGTGCAGCAGTGATGTATACATGTATGTGTGTATTACTGCTCTGCGTTTGATCTATGTGTCGTACGCGTAACTGAAGGCAGTCCACCGAAGACTGCACCGTCGTCCAACTGATAACAAATGAAATAAGAAAAGGCCATGCAGTCGTGCGGCATGACAGTGATGATCGACGACGACGAGACGCATGAATTATGCTGCATCATGAGAAGGCGAAAAGGAGTCGAGTGCAAGTATGCATACAGTGCACAACGCACGCCTATACTTTGTCTTTGTCCAACTATGCACAACAGAATGAACGTGTATGTTTTTGTGGGAGGCTGGACCTTCCTGTGCATCTCGACGACGGTGAGGTGATGACGAAAACCGGTATACACGTTTACTGCTGCTAATCACGCTTCCAAGGCCGCGTTAACCGCTTATCCAGTGCACGTGCACTACCACTTCGTTTGTAAGAACGTCGAGTGCAGCAGAGCTGCACGCTCCAATTGAATCAACCTCTCGCTGGCTGGCTGGCTGGCTGGCTGGCTGGCTGGCTGGCTGGCTGGCTGGCTGGCTGGCTGCACATCGTACGTGTACATGCATCGTTCACGGCGAGTATAATTATAGTAGTATGCATGTGCCACTCTTGCAAGCCTTCTCCACGTCGTCATGGCCACAAATCGAATCACATTTCATGGGTTCCTGAGGATATCTTGCTATCCTTCGTCCCTAACAGTGGGGCCTAAGGAACGAGGGACGAACAAACAACAACAACTATTAAGGTTTTGGGCGGTTACTTCACTTTCCAGTCAAGCTGTCTGTCTGATCGAAACAACGGCGAGGGGAAAGAGCTCTTCTCAACAGGCAACAAGGGAAACGGGGATGGATCTGAATGGAACAAGAAAGTGAATCTCAACGGTCTGATATTGATGATGATTGTGTATCCCCGAAGGGATGGGCCGCACCCAGAGGTAGTGCAATACTGGGGCAACCCGTGGGACCGGCGAAGCAAGCTTCACTCCGAGTCCCGAGTTTCAAAAATTGATGTAATATCGTGGGAACATTGTTCCCATACGAGATATTACACTCGTAAGAACAGTTATTTCTACTTGATCTTAGCCAAGAGGCCGAGAAGCGATAAAGGTAAAAGGGGCCTGCGTTTACTATTTATTTGTCACTGCTGGAGTACCACTTAGGGTGCTACATTGCGTCACATTAACGAGATTCGTTGCCCCTAGGCACGTGATGGTCAGGGGTACAGACACCTCGTCCCTGCCTGACGTTGGTCACGCGACAAGTGAGCGACGGTGCATGACTGCCACCCTCTTACGTTCGTTCGCAGATTTTCCGGCTACGAGCACTGACATGCATGTAGCCCATTTTAAAGGTTGCTTCCCTTTGGTCTGGCTTCCTCCTTGGATGGTTTGTGTATGTCAGTCGTGCAGTTCCATCATGCCAGTTTCATTGGGTGTTGCGTGAGTTTGTGGTCGAGCATCCGTGCCCAATTGCGAACACTGGCATCACTAGAAATGAATCTAAAAACAAACGATAAAGAAAAGAGTCACCACCACCATCCAACGACGATTTACTGATGCAGCGAAGCGTATATACAACAGGATCAGCGTCTCTTGGAACTTCGGGTGAACGGTCACCATTGTGTTTCACTTGTGCAGCAGTGATGTATACATGTATGTGTGTATTACTGCTCTGCGTTTGATCTATGTGTCGTACGCGTAACTGAAGGCAGTCCACCGAAGACTGCACCGTCGTCCAACTGATAACAAATGAAATAAGAAAAGGCCATGCAGTCGTGCGGCATGACAGTGATGATCGACGACGACGAGACGCATGAATTATGCTGCATCATGAGAAGGCGAAAAGGAGTCGAGTGCAAGTATGCATACAGTGCACAACGCACGCCTATACTTTGTCTTTGTCCAACTATGCACAACAGAATGAACGTGTATGTTTTTGTGGGAGGCTGGACCTTCCTGTGCATCTCGACGACGGTGAGGTGATGACGAAAACCGGTATACACGTTTACTGCTGCTAATCACGCTTCCAAGGCCGCGTTAACCGCTTATCCAGTGCACGTGCACTACCACTTCGTTTGTAAGAACGTCGAGTGCAGCAGAGCTGCACGCTCCAATTGAATCAACCTCTCGCTGGCTGGCTGGCTGGCTGGCTGGCTGGCTGGCTGGCTGGCTGGCTGGCTGGCTGGCTGGCTGCACATCGTACGTGTACATGCATCGTTCACGGCGAGTATAATTATAGTAGTATGCATGTGCCACTCTTGCAAGCCTTCTCCACGTCGTCATGGCCACAAATCGAATCACATTTCATGGGTTCCTGAGGATATCTTGCTATCCTTCGTCCCTAACAGTGGGGCCTAAGGAACGAGGGACGAACAAACAACAACAACTAATTAAGGTTTTGGGCGGTTACTTCACTTTCCAGTCAAGCTGTCTGTCTGATCGAAACAACGGCGAGGGGAAAGAGCTCTTCTCAACAGGCAACAAGGGAAACGGGGATGGATCTGAATGGAACAAGAAAGTGAATCTCAACGGTCTGATATTGATGATGATTGTGTATCCCCGAAGGGATGGGCCGCACCCAGAGGTAGTGCAATACTGGGGCAACCCGTGGGACCGGCGAAGCAAGCTTCACTCCGAGTCCCGAGTTTCAAAAATTGATGTAATATCGTGGGAACATTGTTCCCATACGAGATATTACACTCGTAAGAACAGTTATTTCTACTTGATCTTAGCCAAGAGGCCGAGAGAAGCGATAAAGGTAAAAGGGCCTGCGTTTACTATTTATTTGTCACTGCTGGAGTACCACTTAGGGTGCTACATTGCGTCACATTAACGAGATTCGTTGCCCCTAGGCACGTGATGGTCAGGGGTACAGACACCTCGTCCCTGCCTGACGTTGGTCACGCGACAAGTGAGCGACGGTGCATGACTGCCACCCTCTTACGTTCGTTCGCAGATTTTCCGGCTACGAGCACTGACATGCATGTAGCCCATTTTAAAGGTTGCTTCCCTTTGGTCTGGCTTCCTCCTTGGATGGTTTGTGTATGTCAGTCGTGCAGTTCCATCATGCCAGTTTCATTGGGTGTTGCGTGAGTTTGTGGTCGAGCATCCGTGCCCAATTGCGAACACTGGCATCACTAGAAATGAATCTAAAAACAAACGATAAAGAAAAGAGTCACCACCACCATCCAACGACGATTTACTGATGCAGCGAAGCGTATATACAACAGGATCAGCGTCTCTTGGAACTTCGGGTGAACGGTCACCATTGTGTTTCACTTGTGCAGCAGTGATGTATACATGTATGTGTGTATTACTGCTCTGCGTTTGATCTATGTGTCGTACGCGTAACTGAAGGCAGTCCACCGAAGACTGCACCGTCGTCCAACTGATAACAAATGAAATAAGAAAAGGCCATGCAGTCGTGCGGCATGACAGTGATGATCGACGACGACGAGACGCATGAATTATGCTGCATCATGAGAAGGCGAAAAGGAGTCGAGTGCAAGTATGCATACAGTGCACAACGCACGCCTATACTTTGTCTTTGTCCAACTATGCACAACAGAATGAACGTGTATGTTTTTGTGGGAGGCTGGACCTTCCTGTGCATCTCGACGACGGTGAGGTGATGACGAAAACCGGTATACACGTTTACTGCTGCTAATCACGCTTCCAAGGCCGCGTTAACCGCTTATCCAGTGCACGTGCACTACCACTTCGTTTGTAAGAACGTCGAGTGCAGCAGAGCTGCACGCTCCAATTGAATCAACCTCTCGCTGGCTGGCTGGCTGGCTGGCTGGCTGGCTGGCTGGCTGGCTGGCTGGCTGGCTGGCTGGCTGCACATCGTACGTGTACATGCATCGTTCACGGCGAGTATAATTATAGTAGTATGCATGTGCCACTCTTGCAAGCCTTCTCCACGTCGTCATGGCCACAAATCGAATCACATTTCATGGGTTCCTGAGGATATCTTGCTATCCTTCGTCCCTAACAGTGGGGCCTAAGGAACGAGGGACGAACAAACAACAACAACTATTAAGGTTTTGGGCGGTTACTTCACTTTCCAGTCAAGCTGTCTGTCTGATCGAAACAACGGCGAGGGGAAAGAGCTCTTCTCAACAGGCAACAAGGGAAACGGGGATGGATCTGAATGGAACAAGAAAGTGAATCTCAACGGTCTGATATTGATGATGATTGTGTATCCCCGAAGGGATGGGCCGCACCCAGAGGTAGTGCAATACTGGGGCAACCCGTGGGACCGGCGAAGCAAGCTTCACTCCGAGTCCCGAGTTTCAAAATTGATGTAATATCGTGGGAACATTGTTCCCATACGAGATATTACACTCGTAAGAACAGTTGAAGAAAATTGATTGGAAAAATCAAGGAAGGTCTTCACCTCCAAAAGGGGGTGGTCCCGTCGTAGGGAACGACTCTCTCGGCCTCATTTGGGCCGGTAGTACACAGTTACAGGTAACAAGAAATGAAGGCGTGCTGCAGACACGCAAAAATACACAATAGAGGGTTATGAGTTAAAAGGTTATGAGTTAGGGGGGTGCCCCTCAGTGAATGCCTTCCATATTCCAAAGCTGCCTTTCAGTGCCTCAGTGCAGCATAGCTTCCGGAACAGGATTGCGTAGCGACGACTGATGCAAAGTTTGTGGAGGACTGGGTCGTTGGCCGGGTCCCAACTACCAAGGGGGCCCACAATAAAGGCATCCACCTCTACCCTATTGTAGCCCTTGGCATTAAGGAGAGCTTTAAGATGGCCATACTTCCTTTCTTTGGCCTGTCTGGCCTCTGCAAAGGATCCGTTCCCTTCGAAGGGCATGGTCACATCTATTACGAAAGCCTCTTTTTTAGTGTCATCGAGAATGACGAGGTCTGGTTTAAGACCAAGGTTATCTCCCGGGACCCCCTGTTCTTTGAATTGTTTGCCTCTCCAGACTGGAATCGCATTGGAGAGACGAGCTAGGATGTTGTTGTGTCTCTTTCTTAGCAAGCCCACGTGGGTTGGGCAATGATTTAGGACATGAGCGAGAGTCTCCTGCTCTGTATTGCAGCGTCTACAGCTGCGATCTGGGACTCTATCTCCAGCTCTGAAGCGCGAGGTGCGGGTGGTGAGGAGATTCAATCTGGCCTTGATGGCGAACCGGTACTCGCCAAAACTAGTGTAGCGGCCTGTGGTGACCCAATGGTTGCTTGCTGGGTGGGCTGACGTGCAGATGACTGCTCTACCCTGGTCTGGGCATCTCTTCCAGTCTTCCACATACCTGCTCTGGATGGCGTTACGGAGGAGGCCAGTAATGTTTCTCCTCTTGCTCCATCCAAGAGTTATGCCGTCACAAGTTATTGACTGGTCCTGGAGGTTGAATTTTGCTCGGCAGTGCTGAAGAGAGGAACGGACTTCGCTCCACAGGGACTTAATGTCTCCTCGCCGTCCCTCACCAGGGTCTGCTGGATCGTTGAGGAAGGTTTGTGCCGACTTCTGGTTTCGAGTGCGTATCTCAGCAGTCTTGCCGAGGGCTGATGTTGAGATGTCCCGAAGTTGGGCGTCACCTTGGGCAAAGAGGACCTTGTATGCAGTCGAGATTCTGAATAGATGGATCTCGTCCTCTATCCTTGGAAGAGCCAGGCCACCTGCCTTGGTTTGTGCGTAGAAGTAGGACGTAGTCGCACGGTTGGGGAGCTTGAAGCACATTTTGGCCAGGGATTTCAGCTCTTGGTCGATCGACCTGGCCCAGCTGATGGTGGGTTCCATGTTCTGGAGTAAGTATGTCATCCTGGGTCTGGCAAAACGTTTGATGGCATCTATTTTTTGCCAGTCTGTTAGCTCCGATTCCAGGATGACTTTACAGTCACTCAGGTAGTCATTGGCAGCCTGGGTTAGGTCGGAGTTTGGGTCAGCTCCTCTTGTGCACCCCAAATATTTGTACTGCCCATCCCATGGGAGAGTTGGTACTGGTTCTCCTGAGATGGAGGGTTGGGGTCTATCCACTCTTTGCCTTTTGCCGCTCCCACGGACAATGGAGAGGATTGCACATTTGCGGGGGTTGAATGTCAGACCTGCCCATGTTGCCGCGTTCTGGGCCCCTGTCAGCATCTGTTGCATGATGGCGGGGGATGAGGCAAATGCACACAGGTCGTCAGCGTATGTGAGCGACCTGACTGTGGAGTGGGCGATTCGGTAGCCTGCCTTTGGGACCCTGTCCATTGCTCTTATAATGACCTCAATGATGAGGTCAAAGAGGATAGGGCTGAGGGGGCATCCTTGTTTCACTCCTCTTCGGCAGATGATTGGGGTGGATGTGGCCGAAGATGTTTTAACTGAAGTTGTTGAATTGGTGTATATGTCTTTGATGACATCTAGAGTGCTACCTTGGAGGCCAGCGAGACGCAGGGTTTCCAGGAGGACAGGGTGGGGAACTGAGCCAAAGGCGTCCTTTAAGTCTAACCAGGCTATGCAGGCCTCCCTCTTGTTGCGGCGTGAGTCCTGCAGGACACTTTTCAGGACAAATCCATGCTCCAGGCAGCCTTCTACTGGAAGGAAGCCCTTCTGAGAGGGACTGACAATGTTGTTGCTGATGGCCCAGGTTGATAAGCGTCGAGCTATTATTGAGGCGTACACTTTGTACAGAGTGTTTTGGAGTGCGATGGGCCTCCAATTGTCGAGATGGTTGACGCTGTCACCTTTGTGGATCAAGATTGTATTTGAGCCTTTCCAAGAGGGTGGTATCTTGGCGTTGATCCTGCACGTGTTCAGGATGCTGGTTACGATGTTTGGGATTGGTTCAAGCCTCTTCCATGCGGCGTATGGCAGGCGGTCTGGACCCGGGGCAGAGTTTAGGTTTGTTCTCCTCAGTGTGGTTAGTACCTCTTGGCTGGTGATGGGTACCTCTAGCAGGTCAGTGGGAGTTGTGTCCTGCCACAATTGGAATGGTGGGGGTT